>JZKD02S2143005.1:383620-428601 GCA_000966675.3 Picea glauca
GGTACCATCTTTGAATTGGCATGGAGCTTGAGAATGCTCAGTACCTCAGTTCATGAGTACTCTCGATGGGATCTTTTGCATCAAATGCATCAAATGTGGTTGAAAATTCACTTCAGGATGATCTGTGTGACTTTCAAAGGAATAATTGTGCAATAATGCACAGATTGCACACAATCCACACTGCTAAGTCATGTAGATGTATAAAAAACCCATTTTTCATAGTTTTGGTGCTTCGTTGATGATGATGTATTATTACCATGAATCAACACTTTGTTATATTGTATCGATGACCCTTCTGATGATCACCTATATAGCTCCATGAGTGATTTTTAGGTGATAATAGATGCCCCTTAATGTGTGAGGTTAGGAGAAGACATATAGTTGAAATACATAATTGTTTTCTTTTTCTTGTATATTGATTCTTGGGAGAGAGAGAGAGAGAGAGAGAGAGAGAGAGAGAGAGAGAGAGAGAGAGAGAGAGAGAAGGATGTCTTATGGAGGAAAAAGGGAATACTCACTTGAAAAAACACAATCATACCTAGAAATAATATTAATTTATACAAACGAAGTGGTCATGCCCCATGCTCATACCATAAACATAAATCATTACAATAATAGAAAAAATGTTGAGGGATATTTTATGAGCATAATAAGTAAAAAGGGTACTTCATGATGATGTTATATCTGGAAAATTTGGTGAAGCGGAAATTTGCATCGCCCTTAGGGGAACTGGTAATAGTAAATAACTTGTTTTGAGGAGAACCTTCTTGGGAACATGAAATGAACACCTGTGATAAGTCTTTGTAGTTGATGGAATTGATGGTCGATCAAACCTAGGGGTCTTCAACTGGAATTGGGAACTGTAATTGTCACAATGTAAGACTGATCATGATATGGATATGTGTTGATGTCGAATATTAGGGGGGCAATTAAAGAAAACAACAATTATGACTCTCTTTTTCCCATCTAGGGTTCTCCATTTGTATGGTAATTGGAACTGAGATTTTGAAACATTCCTAGAAAAGTGATGGTTGATGTCAACAAGAATGAATACACAATTGTAAAGGGATGAAATGCCCCTTGAAATCAACTAAGAAATGAACCAAGTAATGACTTTGTAATGGTGATGTGTTGTTGATAAGTATGGACAAGGTCTATGAGAAATGTGACTCAAAAATTTTCTTAGGTGGAGCATAATTGATGGTTGATAATGGAAGTATTCAATTAACCAACTAGAGAGAAAGTGATATAAGGTTAGGGGGATGGTCAAATATGGTAAATGCATGTCAAATTGGGATTGAGGATGTAATGACAACAAATGAATAGGTAGTTTTGGCTAGAAAATTTGGGATTATAGAAAAGGGTATTGGGATACATGAGGTTCTACCAATAAAAAATATGTATACAGACATAGGTGACTTAGTGTGAATGCTTTGACCAAAGGATACTAGGGCTTGCACTAGGTGAAATGACACCACGAGGTCCGATAGAGTGGGTGAAATTACTTTTTGTAAAAAAGAGGTTATTTCTACAGTTACCAAATGATTGAAAAAATAATTGCATTGAATGTGTAAACAAGGAGATGGGTGCACCAATGATCAAACAACTCGGTTTGATGAGGCAAGAATAGTGAGAGAAAATGAGGGAGAGGGGGCCTTGGTATAGGTCTTTATGGGGGTGTGTGAATCATGAGTTGGAATGTATATGGTCAACTAATTTTGGCGAATATGAGGGGCCAATGAAAATGCAGGAACACATTCAAACGAACCAACCCTAAAATCGATGAAGAGTCGGGAGTTTGCAAATGTTTAACTAGCAAGATGGTGAGATGAAGTATCATGTTCATTATTTGAAATGAAAAGTAATAAGACTCCAACCTACGGTAAAAACAAAACATGGATGTATATTTGAAAGTGGATCTAGAAAATCAAGACATCCCATGGGGTGGAAGACTACCAGGGAACAACAAATGAATGTGCGTGGAATTGGGTGAAGCTATTGTATATCTAGGAAAATGAATCCTAGATGCATATGTAGGTGGGCGATATTGGAAAAAGTAATGATCTCAGAGGGAGTGATTAACATGCAAGTTTGAAGAAGTATATACCCAAAGGGGCAATACCAATGGATTTGTAATGCAATGATACAAAGAGAGCCTCCTGACAAGTACCTTCACACATGAAACCAAATACCAATAGTGAAAATACCTTATAGTGATGAATCTAACAAGGGAATAATAATCAAACAACAAGAGTAATTGTGAGATAACGTACCTATTAAATGGGTGATGAGACAAGGGGTCTAGGGGAAGCTATTTGGAAAATTGAATGGATCATACCATTTTGAAGGGGGGAAGATGGTTATCCTAATGATGTAAATGGTTAAGAAAATAGAGTTTTTGAGCTCCCACATGGACTCGATGACCTTGGTAACAGGGTCACAAAAAAGGAGTGGGGCCCACCACACCACATCTTATGTACTTGTGTTGACATGGATGTGAGGTCCGTGGGGTCCCGATTTACTCTTTCCATTCATGCATTTAATTTTTAGGGTAGGGTGTAAAAAGGGACTGCACACCCCCTTTTTGAAGGTAGTCGTATACTCTACACGGGTGATCGGAATATAGCTACGCACATTTGTGTACCTATGTTCTGGTCTCTTGCATAGGAATACATGGCGATTGAATTTATAGTCACGTCGTTATTTTCACAACTTTTGTCCAATTAGTTGCACAGTGAACGCGACTGATTAGGTAACAATCACACAAATTTTCTAGGTAAATGTTAAATGAATAATCACACAAATGACACAATTGTTCAATTAATAGTAGCACTAAAATTGCTTATGAGACTATCTATGTGACAGTCGTGTAGATTGTGCAATTGGTTTGAATAAGGTTTGATTTTGATGAGATGATGGATTGAGACTGGCTATCCTACAATTTTTGTACATGTATCGAGACTATGAGTGCTTGTCATGTTGATCCAGTGGCGGGAGAAGGACTATGATTCTCTATGGACAAGAGTACATGCATAACCTACCATTACATTTGAGTTGGAAAATTATGGCCTTCTCAAATACTTTGATTTCACAATGTTGTGCTCCTAGGTGGAGCTTCTATATTTCTTGATTTAGATGTGGAGTCCTAACCATTGGGCCTTCGAGGTACAAGTCCATATGGTATAGTTTTCAGATGGTGTTGACCTATACTTCTTGAATAGGTACTTTATTCACGGAGATGTGTTGAAGGTGAGCCTTTGGATGGAGAGTGGGGCCACAATCCATGATTTGGCTCAACGGTATTGTACTAGAGATGAGGCCATGAGTAGAGGTTCTATTCAAATCTGTCACATCCATGACTTGGCCACTCGAGCAATGAAAAATATGGTGGTATGGATCTATGGATCCTTGAGAACTAAGTGGATTACTGGTTCCCAGGTAAAAATTGTGGAGCATGTCGACTAGGGTCATCATTATTCTTGGGCCTTCATAATGAGGGAGGGGATGTTTTCTCAACTGACACGGTGTTGTTGGTGATAGGAGGGGGACTTTTCCTTTGGCTCAGTCCTTTGTTTATTATTATTTGAATGGGAAGTAATATTACACCCACAAATTTATTTGGATTTGGCATGGATGACTCAGCCTTGGATGAGATGATGGGGGGATCTGCTCATCCAAGAGGGGGAAGGATTTATAGGGATGTTCTTCACTCCATGATATCGACACTAGTGGGGGAATATCCCTCATATTATCCTAGAGTACCTATACACTAGTATGGACTATCGACATGATCCTAAGATGGTATTTCCCCCAGGTGATCCCTAGAACTAGAGAGGTGAGTACTTTTATGGTTTTGTACAACATGTCTATTTTGATTTGATTATTTTAGCTCATGGTAATTTATTATCTGATGCATTACTAATGGGTAATTTATTTTGTGATTGAATATGTGGGACCATGAGGTAGTGATATAGGTGGATATTAGTGGCCACACACATATTCCACTAATTTAGAATGGTAACACCTATCATGTAGGAAAAGGAAGATACTAGGATGAACATAATGTGTACTTCTCGGATAGACCTTTCTGATGAGGTAACGAGTGCCCCAAATGAAGATCGTATGCAAAATTTGCGCCCCCATGAAGTTGATGTATCAACTAACCACATTGGGGCCCACAAACCTTTTGGTGTTTCATATTCTGGGGTTAGGGTTTTATCATTAATTATTTATGTTAAAATGAATTTTAAACCTCTTTGTAGTCATCTTCATGTGAATAAGTGTAGTCGCCACATGTATCTCTTTATAGATAATATACCTCCATTCTATCTAGCTTGTGTGCTTTGCATTTTATAGTATTTGGTATCCCATATAGTCGTTAATAGAATATGAGTTTAACTGTATTACCGTGTTTCTCGCAATATTTATGTGTATTTCCTTGTTATATATTTTCCTTCATTTCGTTCTCAATATAATCTGGATTCATGGTATCAGAGCAGTCTGCTCCTTGTCATTTCTTAGTGCATGTCCCTGATGAGGTTAGGGTATGGAGAGTTGGGTCTTGAGATAGTTTCTCTTGAGGAAAATCGCTCTCGCTAGCCCAAGAAATCTCCCATGGTAGAAGAAAAGAGAGACTATGGAGTAGGATATCCTATCAAACTATTGCTCTAGAAATCCATTGTGCAACAAAGGAACTAGATGATGGATAATTTCACCCAGATCTTTCGATGAATGCCAACAGAAATGATGACACCTTCAACCAACAATCACTTAAGAGGTGTGAATTCCTTCAAGGTACAAGTTAACTTTGATATTCCTTTATTTGAAGGCCATATAGACATCGATGCTTTGTAAAAATGGTTAAGTCTACTAGAGGGTTATTTCTTTGTCCAAAATTTTTCCAACAATGAAAAGATCACCTTTGTGCTCCTTAAATCCCTTCCCCGTGTAAGATATTGGTGGGAAATTTATTGTGAGCAACATGTCGGAGATGAGTCTACCATTTTTGGGATAGAACCAACTTGGGAGGATTTTGTTTATTCCCTCAAGGAGAAATAATACCATGTTGGAAACTATCATGACCAATACACGAGATGGACAACTCTATGTCAGGAGAGAGACCAAAAAATGCTAGAGTACACCAACATCTCCCATACCTCGCACATAAAACTGGGTATTTAAGACTCTGAGAGACACCTGGTCCCGAGGTACCAAAATGATCTACATAGGTACATCCAAACAAATATGGAGTTCCTTGACATCTCCTCACTAGGATCCACTTACTAATATGTTGTCAAAATTGAGCAAAATTTCAAGCAAAAGAATAAGCGAGATTTCAGTTCTACAAACCCATCACAACAAAAGCATGGTAAAGGTGGCCATAAATCCCATAGAAAAGGATAGAGAAAGGATGGAAAGCCACAGGATAACCATTCCAAGCCATGAGAAAATAAGGGTAACGAGAAGTCGAAGAAGGACACTGGAAAGTGGTGTGAGTTCCACAAAACCCCTTGGCACAAAACTGATTAATGTCACTCCAAACAATCATTGTTGGTTGAGACGAAAGCCTCAGAGTTCAATGCCAACTTGGAATTTTATTCAGAACTAGATAAGGGAAAATGGATCATTGATGCAGAACCCAATGTCACCATCACTACCATAAAACTATATCCATAGGAACCAAAGGAGCTTGAAGAAGGGGAATTCCTCTTCCAATCACTGATGTGGGTGAAGGGGAACCCCCTCCATTTCATTTTTGATAGAGGTAGCCAAAAGAACCTAATATCAATAGAGGTCGTCAATATTTTGAGCCTAACAACAATGCCTCATTCTCATCCATACACCATCGGTTGGCTCAGCTAGGGATGACACATCTGTGTTATCCAACAATGTTGCCTACACTATGACATCAAACCCTTCAAAGATGAGGTATTGTGTGATTCCCCCCCCTTGAAGTTTGTGATGTTCTTTTAGGATAACCATATATGTGGAAGTGTCATGATGTTTATGAATCTAGGTCTTATAGTGTCATTACTAATTTGGGAATACAACTCTACAAGGTATGGGAGGCAGTCCCAACTACTGTAGTATCTAGCAGTGCAGAAAGGTCATCTCACAAACCAGGATATTTGTCCTCTTTATGGTCTGGTTGAAAGGTGAATGGAAGGTCACTGCAACTACCAAAACCTTTGCACAAGGTCTCTCTACACAACATCAACATGTGGAAAACATGGTAGAAGAGCACAAAGACATATTTTCCTCTCCTACAGGGGTGCCTTTGCATTGTCAAGTAAATCACTCAATTGATTTGAAACCCGATGCTCCTCTGCCTAACAACCTTGTATACATTAATTTTGTTATGGATAATGAAGAAATCAAATTCCAGATCTAATAAGTAATTCTGAAGAACCACTTCAGACCAATCTCCTCACCTTGCGGGAGACCAATTGTTCTAGTACAAATGAAGGATGTGACATGGCGACTTTGTATTGATTACAGATCCTTGAACATGATCACATTCAATAAATGGTACCAAATCACATGGATTGATGATATTCTTGATTATCTCAAAGGATACAAATGTTTTATTAAGATTGATCTGAAGTCAGGCTACCACCAGGTGGTGATTGAGCAAACTAATGTATGGAAGACAAGATTTAAGTCTAAATAAGGTCTCTTTGAGTGGTTGGTCATGTATTTTGGCTTGACTAATTCCCTAGATACATTCATGCAGATGATGGATGATACATTGTGACCATTCACGAATTCCTTTGTGGTCTTATATCTAGATGACATCCTCATATTTAGCAAAAATTGGGAGGAACATTTGAAGCACATTCAACGGGTCTTGGGCACTTTACGACAACACAAATTATATGCCAATTTGGAGGAGTGTTCCTTCGACATGCAGAGAATCCAATATTTGGGATACATCATGGATGATCAGGGTGTGCATGTGGATCTAGCCAAGATCCAAGTCATCCCTGATTTCCTTGCCTCGAAGACACTAACTGATCTCCATATTTGCTTGGGACTTGCCAACTTCTACCGTAGGTTTGTGTTGGGGTTCTCTCATATCATTGGCTATCTTTATGATGGTTTACTTGTCAATTTTTTTGGTTAGATTTTGCTGCTATAGAAATTTTTTTCTACAACCAAAAGGCTTCCCTAATACATTGTTTATAACATCTTCTTGTATCCTTATTTCTCCATCAAAACTTGTGTTTACATATTGGAATAATATCTACATGTTTAGAGCTTGATCATCCAATAATTAGTTGGTGTTTTTTTTATGGTTGATTGTGTAGTTGTTATAACTTATTATTTGTTGTTGTAAATATGACATATGTTGCAGTTATGGGAAAACAAGATTATCGTGTTGATTCCCCTTTGATTAGTGGATTGGTTTATCATCATTCATCTTGTTCTCGGTCGGGATGACATTGTTTTGTAGGTACTCGACACTTGGAAACCATTCTACCTCCATGAGACTCTTATCCAATCCCTATCTTCATCTTCAAAATTGACCTATAGGTGATCCACTCATCATCGTCTCACTTTCCATATCAATCCCCATAGGGTCACTGGGATTCCCCCCTTGTGGTGATTTCATCATCACTAAAGTGAGGGGAGTTTCTATCTAAGGTGACAGTGGGTAGTTACTCCCGTAGTTGTCACACTTTCGTGATTGGGTTGGGATTTTCCCAATATACAGATTGTGTAATAACAATACCATATATGGGGAGTCAAGATACCATATAGGTATTGCTAGAACCATATTTGGAAGTGTGAGTGTAGTTTCTATCTAGTATGTCGTAACTCTTGGTGGTGGATAGAAGAATGGAATATGGGTTAGGGGATGAGGAATGGCTTGCAAAGATGTGGGTTGGTCATTCATGGATGGATTCTCAAGGATATACAAGAAATCTAGTTCTACAATGACATAAGTGATAGTGCATAATTGGGAAGAATTTGATGGTGGAACAAATGGTGGTTCACCTTGGTGTGCCAAGGAGTGAGTGGTATTTGAAGATCCCTGGACCCATTTTAAAAAATGATGGAAATTTTGGTTGTTCCCAAATGAGGGGAAGGATGTTATCCAACTTCACATTTGGACATGGTTCGTAGTGTGTCAACTGGTTGACCATAAAAAATTTACCATTGTGGAGGAATATCATGGTGTGAAACATAGACGAAGTGATTCCTTCATTGCATACACGTAGTTATGTCCAAAGAGTATGTTGTAGTCCAAGGGGGCATTGATGACCTTGATGTAAATTGGTGGCCATCATAGGCCCGAATGGTGATAGTATAAGGGGTTAGATCTAGGGATCCTAATTCCTACCAGATGCTTTTGGACATAATGCATGTAGATAATCCCTCATCTATATTGCATTGATGGATAATGATATTCCAAACTATGACCGAGATTTGGAAAGCTACCAAGGAGGGGAGAAGAGGTTCTGAGTTGTCCAAATCAAATATAATGAGGTAGGAGTTGGAAGGGTCATTTGATCTCAATGTTGATAGTAGTTATTTCCTTTGTCAAGGATAGGTTTGCAAGACCTCGAGAGTGGAAACGGTTATAGGATACCGAGATAGGTTGTCCATGATGTTATAGATGTGAGCTTCCATGGAATCAGGGTTATGAGAAGTATGTCATAGAAGCACCTTTGGTACTCTTGGAGCAGGGTCACTACTAGGACATGGAATCATTAAAGATGTACTAGGTGGCAATTGGGTGCCATCCGACATGGTTGGAGGGAAGTTGGGAGGCATACCATATTGAGAATTGTGAGTTTGCATATGGATGTATATGGAATTCATGAATATGATACAACAAGAATAATTGTTGGGATGAGCTTGGCTCAGGGTTGGGTATTCTCCTATTGGTTGAGCAGAGGGCCTAGTATCTTGTTGCATGGCAAAAATGCCTTGTTTAGGGAAGAGGTTGAGGGAAATGTTGTTGAGCCAATGGGGTATCCTAATGGGTAGGTGATTCTTGGGTATCCATAGATTCCTACATCAATTTAAAATATGCAAATTGGGGGCAATGATGAGTTTAATGTCCGTACTTGCCAAATATTGTGTAGGGGAAGTTAGTTCAAAGGTTATTGCTCTTTCCCTATCGTTGCTAGTTTTTGTTTTTTCTAATGTTTTTGTTTTGATTACCAGCATTAGTACTACCCATGGTTTGGGTACTCTGTTTCTAGGGTTTTCCTATTGTCCCTTGTTGGAATTAGGTTTATTCTTTCCCTTCTTCTTAGAGCTTTTTTGTTGGGTGGCAGGGTTGACCATGTTCAACTTTTCAGATAGTTGAACCTGTTGTATTGTCGAAGGTTGGAAAATTTTTAAACCATCCTATTGTTGATCCTATGGTGGCATGGTATTGGGTGGTAGAGGACTAGTAAATGGGCAATATGGGTTTCTCTATTGTGGAGTCCCATATGGGTTGTATGACATCAATGTTCCTTCACTGCAATTTAGATTGCAGGAAGGCCCATGTGTATGCAAGGGAATTGGAATACCTATAAGGGGTAAGGGATTCATGTGACATGTTGTGTTGTGCCCCCCATCTATTAAAGGAGAGGGTGGGTAATGGGCTATTGGATGTGTATGAAATTCCCATAGTGGGTGGATAGCCGAGGGATACTCTGTAAGGGTTACTATATTTCTTGTGTTGTAAATAGGTGAAGAGATACAAAATGGGTTAAAATGGGTTAAAATGGGTCAAGGACCCGATCAATCTATTGGCCAAATGGCATGTCCAATGTTTTCCTTGATCAAATGGTTGAGGTTGAGGGGAATCGAGGAGAAACATATATAGGTATCTGAATTGAGAGTAAATCAAATTGAAGTGTTGGAATTTGGTTATGGCCTCTTCTTCACTTTCAAGAATGGCAGTGGGAATGTATTTTTCCATGAGGGACAAAAGAGATTTGAGGAAGAAATCTAGGAGGATTTCTTTGGTAACCTCAATCTGACACAAGATTCTTCATCGACACCACTCGTGGATATGATCCGCAATATGTGTAGAGGTATTTTGGTAGAAATCCGTGAGAATTTCCAGACCGTTTTCATGGCGAACTGGCAACTGAAAGAAATTTAAGAGATGATGCGTCAAGAGTCATGTGGACCCCATTGGGGTAAGTTGGTACATCAACTTCCTAGGGTTGTAAATTTTGCATACGATATTAGTTTTAGGCGCATGATATCCCATTGGAAAGGTATATCCAAGGACTACAGATTATGTCCTCAGACTTTAACTAAGTGTTGAACTTGACTATGGTGAGCCCTAAAAACGTTGTTTAGGGCCTCAAAATGGCCCCAGAAGTTCAGGACCCAAAAACTAGGAAAAAACTCCCAAGATGAGCATGTTGGAATAGGTGGGTAGCCACCGATATCCACCTAGACGAATCCTCCCCCTTTAGGAAGCAATGGTCTCCATTGCATTGAGTTCCCACATCAGATGAGGAAATTTATGTTGAATTTGGACCCGGATGAGCCACTTTCCCTAGTGCAGAAGTTGTCCCGCTTTGACAACCCGATAAAGTTGGATCCTTTGTTGGGGAGTTCCCTTGACCTATGTGTCCATGATCTAATCAGTGGATGCATATTCCATTCAGTCGGGGTTGAGCTATGTTTGTGTCAATTGTTATGCTATCTTTGAGGTGTCCAATAATGGTGGAAAATATGGTCGAAGGAGATCCACATTGAACATTGGGTGAAAGCCAAGGAAAGGGGGAGTATTGAGATCAAAAACATTATCACCCACAACCTTGGTGATGGTGTAAGGTCCATAGTGAAGTGGATGAAGCTTCTAATGGGGCCTTGTAAGGCATTCTTTCTGCAAGTGCAACCAAACTTTGTGTCCCACTTGAAACTTGTGTGGCAACCGATGTTGATCATGGCGGTGCTTGTACTTGGCATTGGATTTCTGTAAAATATCTTGAACCTATTGACGGATGTGTTGGATCCACTCAATGAACTGGGTGGATTTGTTAGCTTTAGTTTGAGCATGGGATGAGTCTTCCTGGGTGGTCACAAGGGGTAGTGCAACATCCATGGGACCCAATGGTTGAAATCCCATCCCCACCTAAAAGGGGATGTGGCCTATTGAGCTATGTATGGATCTGTTGTAGCTGTGATGAACATAGGGAAGACTCTCATCCCATGTGCAGGGGTTCTTGGAATTGTACATGCACAATATATGCATGATCATCTGGTTGATGACCTCAATTTGGTCATCTATCTGGGGGTGGAAGGCAATGGATTTGATGAGCTTGGTGTCCAGTAGTGACCTGAGGCTTGACCAGAATGTGTCGAGGAATCGAATGTTCCAAGTTGAGACAATGGTTTGTGGTATTCAAAAATGTACTCACACTCATTCAAAGAAGAGCTTGGCAGTGGCTTCTGCTATGATGCTCTTCTTCTAGACGACCAAAATTTCCATATTGGAAAAGAAATCAACAACCACAAAAACATAGTCATTTCCCTTCTTGGTGGATGGAAGGCTCAAAATGTAGTCCATTGAGATGGATTCCCACGACCTGTCAGGAGTAGGAATAGCAGTGTACATGCCTTGTCTCTTAGTGGCCAGTCTGGAAATAGCGTAGGCGTTGCAGGACCTAATATACTTGCTAAAATCCTCTCGAAGTTTCAACTGGTAGAAATGTTGTTGCAACACTGTCACTGTCTTTTCTACACCGACGTGTCCTACCACCCAATTATAGAGGGATTCCCAAATCAACTTTGTTCACTCACTTGATAGAACATATATGTAGATTTTAACCTTGTACAATATTTATTGCAAAAAAAAATTCAGTAAAAGAACATAAAAGATACAATGGAAAATACAAACATTACACAGAGATTTTTCCCTTGGAAACCCAAACCGAGAAAATGAACATATTCTATATTCATTCATATTGATACATTGTTTACAATACAATATACATATAGGAACCAACGACATCCAAAACCCTAACCCAATGACTTGGATTAGTGAACAACCCTAATTCCTTAACCAGAAATAGAAAACCATTGGCAAAAAACCATGTGTCGAAAAACCACCCAACAATGGACACGAAAAATTGAGGTAACACGAAAAACAAGGAAAACATGGGACATATTTCCTAAGGAAAAGTTTTTTTTCTCGGGGGAACTGCCCATAAACCCCCACATGGGGGGATTTTTCCCCCTTGCACCCCCCAAGGGGGGGCCTAATCGTGCAAATAATATAACACATACCCAAAATTCTCCCACTTGTTGTTTTCTTTGCATATAGGGGGTTACAGGGTTACATAGTCAACAATCCAGGGAAACAATGCCCATGGATCCTCTACACCAAGAGAACTTCTCAGTGCTCACAGATTTGGTTAATGAATCTGCAACATTCTTCAAAGTGTCCACCTTCATCAACAATACTTTCTTTTCTTAAACCATGTCTCTCACAAAGCGATATTGAATATTAGTATGATTTTTCTTTGAATGATAAGTCAGGTTCTTCGCTAGAGAAATTTCACTCTGACTGTCACAATATATCCTTACAGCTTGTTGTACCAACCCAATACTTGAACACAACATTTCTAACCATAATGCTTCCTTACTTGCATGATTGGATGCCATGTATTCAACTTATGTAGTTGAAAGTGCCACTACAACCTGTCTTTTTCTCATCCAACTTATCACTCCTCCAAACAGGTTAAACACATACCCACTTGTATATATCCTACAACCAAATATCCAGCCCAGTCTACATCCACAAAGCCATGTATATCCACCACTCTGCCCAATCTCGGTCTTCCTTGGTATCACAATCCATAGATAACAGTGCCACGCAAATACCTGAAAACCATTTTTACTGTTGTCCAATGCTCCTTCCCTGGTTTTGACATATACCTGCTCAAAACTCCCATTGCATGTGCAATGTCCGGTCTAGTACAAACCATTGCATACATAAAAACGCCAACTGCACTCACATATGGAACACGAGACATGTCCTCCTCCTCTTCCTGCATCTTGGGATACCTATCTACATATAACTTTACACCAACAAGAATAGGAACCTTGACCAGTTTACATTCCTGCATATTAAACCTCTGCAATATTTTCTCGACATATTTTCTCTTATTTAACCAGAGTTTCCTCTTTTTCCAATCTCTTTTAATTTCCATGCCCAAAATGAAATTTGAAGCACCGATGTCCTTCATGTCAAATTTAGAGGACAACTGAGTTTTCACATCCTGGATAATCTCCTTGTTTTTTCCTATCAGCAACATGTCATCCACATACAAGACCAAATAAATCAAATGATCACCAATTAATTCAAAATACACACAATGATCCTCTTTGCTTCTTGTGAAGCCAAGTCCCATCATATAAGTATCAAATTTTTGATACCACATCCTTGGTGATTGTTTTAAACCATATAGGGAATTTTTCAGCTTGCATACCAACTCCTTCTTTCCCTTCACAACAAATCCTGCTGGCTGCTTCATATGGATTTCTTCTTCCAGATCCCACAAGCACGATTGGTATTCCACAAGGTGATGAGCTGGGTCAGATGTGCCCATTGTGGAGTAGTTCTTGGATTTGACGCTTGATCTCTTGATTTTCTAACAAAGAGCGGTATAGACTGGCCCATTGGGTAGCAGTGTTTCGGGGTCAGATAGATGGAATGATTGACCTGATAATGCAGAGGTACCCTAGTAAGTGAGGAGAATATGGATTTTTATTCTTCCATAACCTTATCCACTTGCTTTTGTTGCGTGGAGAGGTCATCCATGTAGGCCATGGATGTGGATGCAATATTTCGCTCACTCTCAGAGAGAATCATGAAGAAGAAAAACTTCTTGGTCTGAGAGATGACCTTCTTGCATTGCTTGGTAGAGATCAAGAAAACGACACTAGGTGGGACTAACTCGAGTATCTTGTACAATTTATTGTCCAAAGTAATAATAAAACTACGAGGCTTAGAATCATATACAACATGATGTTTCCATAAATAAGGTTATCCCAAAAGAAAATCACAAACTTCAAGGGGAGCAACATCACACAATATCTCATCTTTGAAGGGCTTGATGTCGTAGGGCAGGCGACACTGTTGGCTGACTCAAAAATCACTTCCTTGGTAGAGCCATCCGATGATGTAGGGTTATGCGTGTGGCGTTGTCAGTAGGGCCAGCTGCTTGAAGACCTCCAATGAGATGAGGTTCTTCTGGCTACCGCTATCAACAATGAAGTGTAGCGGGGTGCCTTTCACCCAGATCTGTGAATGAAAGAGGCGTTGTCCTTCCTCTAGCTCATCAGGTTCACCAGAATGGATCTTGGTGGTAGAAACAGTGGCATTGGGTTCCAGGTCAATGATCTGTCTCTCCTTGTTTGGTTCTGACTCAGAGTGAGAATCCGCATCGCATTCAAAGGCTTTCATTTCAGCCATTAATGAATTCTTTGAGAGACAATCAATAGTGTTATGCTAGGGGATCTTATGGAAGTCACACCACTTCTTGGTATCTTTCTTCGTCTTTCCATTGTCCTTACTTTTTTGCGGCTTATAATGGTTTTCCTGAGGCTGTCCATATTTTTCTGCGGGTTGGGGCTACCCTTACTCTGCTTCTGTTGTGAGGGGTTCCTAGAACCAAACTTTCTAGGTTTTTGTTTAAGCTTCTGCTATATTTTGACGGCATATCGATAGGCTACACTCAAGGACAAGATGTACAAAAAATTCATTTCTTCCTGGATGTATCTATGCAAACTGCCATGGTACTTGAGAACCATATGTCGCTCAGAATATTTGACACCTAGCTTGGTGCACAAGGTATGGAAGAGATTTGTGAACTTTGGCATTGCTTGGTCCCTTTCCTGTCGCAATGTGGTCCATTTTGTATAAAGGTTGTCATAACTTCTGACATGGTAGTATTGTTCCTTAATAGCATCCTTGAAGGACTCCCAGGTGAGTGAGACTGTAAATAATGAGGGTTCATCTGTTTCCTTTTTCTCACAGAAATTCTCCCACCAATATTTGAGACGGGGGACGAATTTGAGGAGCACAAAAGTAATATTTTCTCTATTCGAAAAGTTATGGAAATAAAAATACCTTTCTAGTAGATTCAACCATTTGTCTACAACATCTACATCTATATGAATTTCAAATATAGGAATATCAAAGTTGATATGTACCTTGAAGGGGGTGGAGCCTCCGCTGGAGGAAGATTCATCGTCTGTTGGTAGTTGTCGAAGGATTTGTGAAAAACTATCCATCATCTTGTTCCTCTATTGCCTAAGGGCTTCCTCGAGCAACAGTTTGAAATAATCTCTTGTCCCTTCATCTTTCTTTCCTCCCACCATGGAAGGTGACTTGGGTGTGCAAGAGCCTTTTTCCTCAAGAGAAACAAGCTCGAGACCCAACTCTTTGTACGTTGACCTTGTCAGGGACATGCATTAAGAACGATAAGGATCAGACTGCTATGATACCACTGATCCAGATTTTATGAGCATAATGAAATGAATACAGATCTATATTATTAACATAGAGATTCAATGAACAATAACAGAGATACTGTAAAACTTGACTCCTATTAATAAATAAATATGTTGAAACTGTAAAACGTAGAGTGAAACAAGCTTGCTAGAATGGTGGCGGCTTATTGTCAAGAAGAGATGTGACAACTATGCTCATTCGCAAGAAGATGAGTACAATGAGGCTCTGGAATCATTTTTACAATAAACATGAATGCCAAAACCTTAGACATCCAAATTCCTAAACCTAGGAGATGAAGCGTCAAGAGTCATGTGGGCCCTTTTGGGGTAAGTTGGTACATCAGCCTCCCAGGGTTGTAAATTTTTCATATGATCTTCGTTTTAGGTGCACGATATCCCATTGGAAAGGTACATCCGAGGACTACACATTATGCTATCATAATATGACTATGGCTATAGTATAACTATGTTGAGTCCTAAAAATGTAGTTTAGGGCCTCAAAACGTCCCTGGAAGTTCAGGACCCGAAAACTAGGAAAAACCACCAAACAGAAAAAATGCCAAGATGAACCAGTTGGAATAGGTGGGTGGCCATTGATATCCACTTAGATAAATTTTATAATTATGCAAATGTCACATGGAACCCTTCTTTCTCATCTATGTACTTTTTCACAGAGGGAACCATTAAATTTATTTGAAAGAATCTCAACTGAATGGAATCATCGATTATGTTGTTTGATGAGTACCAGATATGGAAGGTCATGGCATTATTTTCCATATCTTCACCCATCTTCCCATCAAACTTGGGAATGTCTGAGGGGATTTTGGTCGACATGGGAGACAAAGCGGTATCATGTAAGATGGGTTCATTGGTTATCTTTGTTAAATCAAGAATATTCAACGAAGCCATGTATGGTAGGTTTTGTGTACCTACCATTTTGACTGAGTGTTGAGGGTCAGTTACTGATGAGGGAGGGAAGATAGATGGGCTGTTTTGGGCAGTTGAACCTAGAAAGGTTGATCTGAGCAAGGATGAACCAAGCATTGATGCACTCAAAGGTGAGTGGGATGGCCGAACTAGCGAAGCAATAAGGCCATAAATACCTCCCAACACTGGTGGGAGGTGTTATAAGAGTTTAGAATGTTGAGCTGATAATGGACCCCTTATGGTTCTAGACTAGTAAATGTGTGTGTGATTGGTAAGTCAGAAAGAAATCTAACTTGTGCTTTTGAAATGAAATGGCCTATTCAAAGTAAAGAACCAAGTTGAATGTATTAAGTGTTAATGGGAACAACCACACAAATATGTCAACATTTAAGTAAATTGTTTTGGTAGGATGAGATTTTTTCGTGTGAGGGAGTGAAAAATAAAAGAACGTGTCTTGTAACATCCCCACTATAATCCCCAGTTTAATTAATTCTTCTGTAGATATAATGTGTGGTTATTGACAAAGCGATGTATATGCAAATTGTGTTTCTATGTTTTAATAATAAAATGTGATGCCACCTGCTAAGGGGACATGGAGAGAGATGGGGGATGAATTAATTCCATAAGAGAGGGGAGGGTCTAAGAGAAAGGCTAATAGGGGGTCCAAGGGGGAATTACCCATGTATATTAATTGAACACATTTTCCTAAAATTGTTATTTGTATATGAACCTTCCAATTTCTGATTGAGTGTCCTCAAAGTCAATCATTGAATACATGTAAGAGGGTGGGTGTGAGTAGTCACATCCCAAAGTTATTGGGCACATGGGGGCTGAGTACAATCAACTTGGGGAAGTGTGTGAGTCAAGCAAGCAAGCCAAATGAGAGAAAATTTGTATGGGTTGGGACAATAGTTTTGGAGAGTCAGTTTTTGTGCATGAGGAGAAAGAAGAGAGAAAGGAAGAGAGCTTGGAGTTGGTGCATCCATTGAGGGTGAATTCTAGAGAATGATATCCTAAAGAGTGAACTCCTGGGAAAGTTGCAATGTAACAACAAGTGTTTTTTGTTGGTAGTTTTCCTAGTATCAAGTTCCCTTGAGTTCCTAGCTGAGATATTCTTGGTTACTTGTGCTAGAGAGACCTTGATAAACGAATGGGACACCTGAGGGATTGAGATCAGTGAAGGGGTACATTCCTTGGGTTGGGTAGGTCAAGAGGAAGAGAGTTGGTGGAAAATCGAGATAGTTGTAGGAGAATACCAGTGGGTTGTGAGTTTATGAGATGTGAGTGGACCGTGAGAGACCACCCTCTTTTTTTGATTACTAGGCTCAGATTGGGGGTGACTGGAAGTTGAGATTTGGAACAATCAGTCTATGGTTGGGTGGAACGTCCGTCCCAAGCAGTTGGTTGCACAACCGTTGTTAAAAGATAAATGTTTATCTTTTTTCTATTATGTATTTATGAGTTAAGTTGTTGTGCATGATCTTTGTAAATGAAAATGATTTATATGATGTTGGAATGAACTATTTATTGCATTCATGTGTGTGTTTAAAATTTTGTAGATGCATATATTTTATGGTTATAGAAAATAGATAAATATGGTTGTGATTTGTAGCTAAAAGCTACAATAAATTAATTAGTAACAAAAATTTTGTTTTTAAGAGTTTTCCACACTGTAATGTCACTCAGTTGGGATGGGAGGCGTTACATCTCTTGAAAAGACTTAACACCTTCCTCTCAAAAATTCATCAGGCCTTCCAATAGATTTTGATAATGGGGCATGAACACACTGGAAGAAATACTAGTGAATGTGTGAAAAGTTCAGTTATAGTGAGGGGTAATATATGCATTTTTCGAAGGAACTGATGACATTTCCCAATAGCCATTCAAAATTTGACCCTAGTGAAATTACATCCCAAAATTGCCACCTTTCTAGAAACCCTAGGTTTTTGCCACTAGTTTATCTCTTTCAAGTGCAGGTAGGGTACTCTCAGCATCAAAAAGCGAACACAGGTCGGAGCTTGACAAGAGTCGGGTGGCTCAAAAAGATTTGTAGGAAAAAATGAACCTAAGCCTTTGCCCCTTTATGGGTATCTCCATACCTTGGTGTAGCACACTTGAGGTGAAGGATTTTAAGCACCCTAATAGTTAACTTCTAAGTTTCAAATGAAAAGTGATAACAAGGGGTTATTTGCATTTGTGTTTTAGCAATTTGAGATTGGGGTCATGAGCGAATCTATTTACTTTAAGGGTGTGATGAAGATCCAAGGATCCTTATAATTCCTTGATTTTTTTATTCTTCTAGATTGTTTTTGGACGCAAGGAGAAGAGCATATCCAAGAAAAATTGTCTTTGTATTTCTTCTTGTGTGTAAGTGCATATGCGTGCAAGTGATAGTGCAAAAAAGTATATGTGAGTAGAATTGGATCATATGGACATCATGGGTTCCATTACTTTTTGCAACCTTGCAGAATTGTAAAACTAGTCCTAGATTATTCATGATGTGGACACTAAGGGGTGCTTATAATCCTTTGAAACTCCCTAATATGTTGTATTGCAACTACTTTAATAACAAACAAAACTACTCTAGGTTGTACGACGTATGGAAAATGATGGTCTTTTCAATTTTTTTAAGCTCCCTAGTTTAGTAGATTGCAATAAACAAATGATGTGCACATATGGGTGTGTTACTCCAACTGGTTTAATTCTTGCATGTGTTGGAAATGATAAGGGAGATAGAGAATTTTGGACTTTTCTAATCTACCAAAATCACCTTAAAGTGCGAGGTAGAGAGTATACTAGGTTGACATAATACACTCTTGGTATCAAACAAACTAATGCAAGAACTTTAATGAATGATTCGTGGGCCTTTTAAGAAGCTATCCACGTGGCAAGAGAAAGAAACTTTCTTCTTTTTAATCCTTTACCAAACTAAGTTGACTAAATCTCTGGAAATGGAATATTCAACTTAAAATCAAGCTTTTCCTATGGTTGGTTGCAAATCACAAAGTTCTCACTTGGGACTCACTTCAAAAAAAGGTTGGGAGGGCTCGGGGATCTGTCAAATTTGTAACTGTAATTCTGAGGACATTGACCATATTGTCATCCACTGCTCATTTTCAAAAGAGGTATGGAACCACTTTTTCAATCTCTATTAGTTAAATTTAAAGTGGATTGGTATGAATATCATGGAATGATTTAATAGTTGGTCAACATATATTTCGGCACCTCTCAGATTGGCAGCGTTGGTGTGTTGGCACATTTGTTTAGAGAGGAACCATACCATTTTTTAGGAGTGATCTCCCTCTCCTATAGCAGTGCTGCACAAGATTTCTGGTTCTTACTCCTGACAGCCTTCAACACTAAAATTTAAACAAATCAGAGCATGTAACATTTTGCAGTATGAGGGGTTCACTCTCACTTACTTTGATGGTGCAACCCTCTCAAATGGCGAGTGCTGTAGAGAGGGAGGCATCATACAGTTTCATTCATCAAAGGTAATTAAATGGTTCTTAAATTGTGGAGCCGATACTAATACAGAGGTGGAGTTCATGGGATTGTGGGAAACACTCACTTTGGCTATCCTTTGGTCAATTAAAAAACTTCAAGTCTTGGGCAACTGGAACGTTATAATTGATTGGATAAATCAAAAGGGCCAACTTCATGCGGTAAACATTGAAGGTTGGAAATTGAAAACAAAAGAATTGGCTACTTCCTTTCAAGACATAAGTTTTCAGCACATCTACAGGGATCACAACAAAGAGGTTGACTTTGTTTCAAAGAGGGCACTCAAGGAACTTGAAGGAAGATTGTATTTTTTTCTTCGGGAAAATGGGACTGAAAGCCATCACTCTAACATTAACATTTTCGAACCATAAGTGGACTATGGGGCTGATAATATAGTGGAGCTTTTGAATGAATTTAGTACTGTAGAAATCTCCTTTCTTCGTTTTCGTTTGTATCTTCTGGAATAGCATCTACTGTTTTTGTGATAAAGAATGGGCATCAGATTATAGAACCGAGACTGTTCTGTATGGCTTGCCTAGAATCAATTTGTTGTGTAAATGAAATTATACTTTAATATAATTTTGAGATATGTTTCTATTTGAAAAAAAACTAGCTATGCATGAATGAACCAAAAACCATTTCTTTGAGTGTTACAAAGTGCAATAAAAATAACTCTATTTCATAAATTTTAAAACAAATATATTAATACATTAATAATTTATTAGATTTTTCATTTTTAAGATAATTACATTTATGAGATCTTATTTTATATGGAATCTGGATAATGAATAAATGATTAACTCAATTAATCATTTTCTAGATATTATTATTTTTTTATTGAAATTTTTTTCTTCTTATTCTCATAAAAATTTGGTTAGACTTTTTAGTTGGATGTAACTCTCAATCTTTCCAAATACTCAAAATTGCAATTTGAGTAATACAAACTATCAATATAAAATGTTATTTTAAACTAATTCCAAAATTCTGAATCTATCCAAATATTCAAAATTACAATTTAAACAATGCAAACTATCATTTCAACAATTTTTCATTCACCAAATTTAAATAAACACCGATATATTAAAATTTGTCTTTCTCACAAATAAACCAATGATTTTAATTTAAATGGATAATGCTATTTTAAACTAATTCCAAAATTATGAATCTCTCCAAATATTCAAAATTACAATTTAAACAATGTAAACTAGCATTTCAACAATTTTTCATCCACCAAATTTAAATAAACATTGATATATTAAAATTTGTCTTTCTCACAAATGAATGACTTAATTTAAATGGATAGACTCGTTTAATATTTTTATGTGTACTAATTTATTAGACTACCTTTCTCACTGATAAAGAGTGAAAGATTTACTTAAACTGTTCCATAATTTTTTACTAAATAAAAAACATAAGTATTGTCATTCACTTGAAAGTGACCCATAAATCTAGAAGCAATAAAAATATTATCAACTAAGAGTGATTCACCTGAAAGGGATCCATAAATCTATCAACAATGAAAATCAAAGGTATTGTTAACTATTATAATAAGCGGTAGTTTAATTGTTTTATGTTTTAGTTTTTTTTCTTGATATCTTTTGTTAAATTTTGCCCAAAATCTAAAGAGAAATTGTTGAATCCCCAATTTTGAGTGATTAATTAATAGACAACATCAATATAATAATAATTAACTGCAAAAATTATTCATACTAAAATTAATTTATACTAAATTAATTCAACACTGTAAGAATTTAAGAGGGTTAAACTTCTTTTGGTTTGTTTTTCTCTTAATGTAAGAGGTTTCTCTTACTATATTTTCAATTCCATGAGTAGGCACTCTAGACCGAGTATATTTTTCTTAAAGCTTCGAACACCCATACAAAGCAACGTTCTACTATTTAAAATCTCTCCTCATTTCCACAATTGGTTCTCATAGTAAATTGGAAATTGCAGTAGCATTTTTCGGGGAGTTGAATTCTCTTGTAATCTTTGTTTGACTGAATTTTAGATTTTGGTTGTTATGTTGTAAATCTTCCGAGCAATTGTTTAACTATGTTATCCCCTAGCCTAGGGATAACTAAGGAGATCATGTCTCAAGGCCCATATGTCCTCGACATAGAGTACCAAGAGCTATATGACTTAAGCATGACCCCTCTTTTCTTCAAGGCAGTCCACATACCACCACCAACAATATCCATCACACCAGCCTCGTCCTAAAGTAATAGTGAGTCTTTCTCCATGAGGTAATGCGTTTGGGTATCATGGTATGTATCAATCTGATTTTGAAGCACTTGAACATGTTGTATTGAATCCTTCCTCATTTCATGACATTTTCTTGCAAATTATGCTCTTTGCCTCGTTCAAACTTGGAAGGGTGACATAATGCCCTAGTAAGTTGATTTCCCTTTAGGATGGGTAGCTACTAGGTGGATCTTTCAAGATTCATCACCCGTTCCCTCCATACTTACTACTTTCCATCTTTATTTCTTCCATATACCCTTTCCTTTTTGGGCATTAGGATTCACTACACTATGAAGGGTTGCATCTTACCTCATGGGAAGAGGGGGCTAAAGGCTCAGAGGGTAAAAGTAGCTGGAAAGAATTAAAAGCCAAATATAAAACCTTCAAGATGCTTCACCCAAGGATCCCCGAGAAAGTAATGAAAGGATTCTCAGTAAGAAAAGAGAACCTATAAGATAACATAAACACTTAAGGTATTAGTTGATGGATAGGAGTTCTCGTCACGAGCCGACCTATTATGACCATGGGCATGTAGTAGTATGACATTACCAACCATATGGTCACCAAACCATGGTAGTGGCTCTTGGTGGCATAGCCAAGAGAAAGGGTGTCTCATTATGATCCATCCTTCTCATTTTTGTGAAATGTTTGTGGATAACGCTGTCACCTCTGGTCATCAATCCAGGACAATGGCCCTCAACTATTTCCTTGAAACACAAGAGGAAAAGATCAAAAGAAATAAAGCTAAGAATAAAAGGCAATGAATGGGCTAAGAAACAATTGAATTCATGACAAGGGGAAACTTTCCCTCCACAAAGGAACCTAGGGGTAAGAATCTATGTTTCCCTATTATCACATGCACACCATGCCCAAATGTTTTACCCCATCCCATCTCATACACTTACATGAATTGGACTAGACTCCACCTAGGAAACAACCCAAACTTAAGAAAGGTTGTCCCAATAGGACACCCCGAGACCCTCTCCAAAAACTAACTTGTCAAATTGCATAACGTCTTTGAGCATTTGTTTGGGGTTAAGGGGGTTTGATGCACATGTTTTGGTAATTTAATTATTGGATGTGATTTACATGCTATGATCCTTCTGACTTATGAACCCATGGAGGGCATACTTTTTGTTTCTGCAGGACCTTTCCCAGTGGACAAGTACACATGAGGGAATGATTAGCTCAGATCTTCATGGGGGCTCAAAGCCTACAGATGGATGTTGAAACCCCAGCCATGGGTAAGAAGAGATTGAAGGCTTGCAGTAGATGAAGGAAGGATGTTTCCTTTGGAGTCACTATGGAAGAATTATACCTGAGGTCTCATGCTCCTCCCACTTGAACATTGGCCTTGGGAAGCCTTGGATGTCACCTCTGCATCCCTAGATATCACTTGTCAACCAGGGTTTCTACCTTGGAGGAATCCACGAGGCCATTGGCATGTGTGGGAAAATCTTAGGCCTTTGGAGGCCCAACATTTCATCTCTTTTTACCAACATCCCACACTTGAGGCCCAATGTCGCCCTAGAATGGAATGACGTCACCTTTGGAGGCCTATTTAGATGCAAATTAAATTTATTTTGGTAAAAATGTAATTTTTGAGTAAACTGGCTAGTCGACCCTGATATTTTGACCTAAAAGAATTAAAGGTCATAATTTTGGTATAAATAGACATAAAGTGGCATTCATTTTCATCATAAATCATCACACACAAGTGGTGGTCTATAATTTTCTCTTTGTTTAAGGGTTATTGGCTGAAATAACTAGTGTGCATCTCTTGGGAGAGCTTTGTGGTGGTGTATTTTGGCATTTTTCATGGTGGAATGGTCTTCAACTAGGGTTTGACTTGATTATTCTTGGTGAATTAAGTGGAAAATCTGAATTTTTATTCATGCTATAGATGTTTGTGGTAAAATTTACTTGTTTCATGTCTAATATTATGCAATTTCTTTATTAAACCCTAGGGGAGAAACAACACATGCTTCTTTCTCCCTATAACTTTTCTACTAGCTTGATATTTTCAATTACACATTTTCTTGGGAGTGATTATTAGAGCCCTAAATTGCTAGCTCTCTAGTAATCTCATTTTAATCACCAATTAAATTGTCTTTCAAAAAAGCTAAGGAAGGAAGGTACGCTAGGGCCTAGAAGTGCCTACTCTCTAGCAAAACCTCCCTTAAAAGGGAAAATGCTTGAGACCTTGCAGTGCCAACAAATCTTGTATTTACTTCTTCCCTTAGCTAAAAATTATCAGTATTTTATTTCCCAAGTGATATTGTTACTATTATTGACTCCATAAGCCCTTAAAAGGAACTGATTTCTACACTCGTGTGGATGAATGAGACCAAACAAACTTTCAAACCATTTTCTTGAAACTCTCATTAACACTAACAACCATACTATTTCTTCTATAATTGTTGTTACAAACTTTATTTAACATCCTTAATCAGCATACTAACCCCTAAAACTAACCCATAAATTTGCACTAGCCTAGGTGCTATCATCCCAAGGGTGTAGTCTTCTTTTTTCTATTACTCTAAGTGAAAAATTATGAAGTTGTTTAGGTTGTTGCTGTTGTTGTAACTATTGTTACAGACATCATTGAGTCCCCTTAACGGCCCTTAAACTATCCATAAAACCACCCAACATTTGTATTAGGCAAGTTGATATCAATATATACTAAAGTGTTTGTATAAATTACCTAAACTAAGTACTTTTATGAAGTGGTTTTGTTGTTATCATCATTATTTATTTGTTGTTGTTACAAGTGTTTTGACAGCCTATTCATGTCACATATTGACTTGTTTTAAATCTTTAAATTGTGAGTGACAAAGTACTATCAAACTTGCAAAGTCTTTATATCATTGTTTGTCATCATAGCTTGCAATTTCTAGACATATTCGATGTTGCTATACATTTCATCTTTTAGTGTTTCAGTAGCATATTTATATCTTGAAATCACTTATTTGAAACATTGATATCATTTCTTACTGCTAACATTAGTTGTTTCATTGGTAAAGAGCATGTACCACTCATTTATTTTTCCTTTGTCCATTTAAACTTTACCAAGTGATTTCTTTCCTTGAGTGACCTAGAGAGAGGGGTGGGTTTTATTTAGTCTTTTTTACCCTTCATCAACCAACTAGGTCGTGGGACGTCTCCCTTGGAGTGAGTTTCACATCTTCCTAAATATAAATAGGAATCCTATTGGGGTGACAATGATAGGACTACCTATTTGTTACGTCGATCTAGGCCTACTTGCCTTTAGGGTTTGGGCAAGTATAGATTGTGCGATAACATTTTTGGCGCAGTTGTCGGGGAACATCAATTCAATTTTCCTCAAATGACACTTTTTCGGTAAGCCTTTGACTCAAATCCTTTACTTCACAAATCTTACCTGGTGACTCCACTGAGGGTGATTCCCTCTTTTACCTTTGATGATCCCTAGAAGGATTATCTGGTGACTCCACTAATGACAAAGCCAACCATGGCTTCTCAATGGGACCTAGGTAATTTTAAACCCTTAGATATGAGTGAAATTCCAGGTTACACTCGGCAAATGCCTCCGAGGTATGAAAAATGGTTCCCTAGATTCACTAGTAATGATGGGGTTATAGCCGACGATAACATGGATAATGTTTGGGCTTTCTTTCAACTCCACCCTATCAGTGATGATGCTGACGATTTGACGATGAAAATTTTCTTTGCCACTCTTCATGGAAATGCTAGAAAATGGTATGACATTCTTCCTAATGCCAACATTACATCTATGGACCAATTAGAAGAAACCTTTTTCGAGAAATGGAATATTAAAACAGAATATATCCACATGCTGATAAAAAGACTTGAATACATGAAACAAACTAAGAATGAGACTGTCAAGGAATTCCATGCCAGGTTTGAGAATTTGCTACAACAAATTCCTAGAAGCCATCATCCTAAAGACAAGTACCTCATTTACCTCTATACCAATGCACTCTTAGTGCAATTAGGATTTCTCCTCAATGAAAAAGGGCCAAGAACAATCGAGGAAGCTTATCACATGGCTATACAAATAGAGGAAAATATCTCCTTGTTCAATGTAGAACACCTCTTTAATCCAAAAATCAAAGTTGATGACCCCAAAGATAACCTAGATACTCTTAGTCTAGAGAGATTAGTTTCCCTTGAGATATTTTTTAGTAAATTCCAGGAAAAATGGGAACAAGTCATTGACCAACAAGAGGTTGAGGTGAGGGATCTTGATGAAGGTTTCCAATCCCATGAGGAAGAGCAAGAATTTAATCATGATGCTATCGAGGATAATGAGGACCTAGTTGAAGAGTGAGAGCCATAATATATCAATCATGATGATGAAGTATTAACGTGTTCTCTTCCCTATGATGAAGCCATCCGAGATCCTATTCTTCCTACAAAAGAAGAAGAGAATGAGGTTAGTCATTTTTCTTTTCAGGTTTTTTATGATACCATTTTCTATGATTCAAAAGGTGAAGTAAGGAAATCCTTGGACGAACTAGACCCTCCATGTTGTGATAAAGGTGAAAATGTGATTAAAGAGGCGAGTCATGAGGATGAGGCACTAATGCTTTCTCTTCCATTTGATGAAGTCATCCAAGGCTTTGATGCTCTTGCACATGAGAAAGTGAATATGGTAAGTTGTTTCCCTTTCCAATATTTTGATGATGCTTTATTTTATGATTTGGAAAGTGAAAAGGTGTTAGAGGATCCCTTGGATGTACTAAGCTCGTCATGTTATGATAAAGGTAATGACATGGTTGATAATATTGATGAGTTCATACATGTCAGAAAATGTAAATGGGGTGTGATTAGGTATGATGGGGATCCCATTTATGACATTGAGGGTCATTTCCAAATGTTACCTTTTCAACTATCATATGAGGTTACTACTAATTTTGACATTTGGAAACAAGGAGATGATGTAGTTACTGATGTTTTCCAAGCACCCAAGGGTGACCTAGTTCTATGTTCTCCTGATGATTTTCATTCATACACTGAGGATTTTGATGAGTATTCCTTTGAGCACTTGGATTTATTCTATGAAGAACATTATCAACCACCAATGTGCTCAGATCTTGATAAAGATGAGGAAGTTTCTTTCTTGAAGTAGGGTACTTGTGACAAGGTTTTCCATCTCTCTTAAACTACTTTACATCTCTATGTCACTAAGAGTGTAGTTGGGAAACATTTCCCTTATATTGAGTTTTCTCTAGGGCAAAGCCTTCTTTTAGAATTTGAGGGTAAGTTGAATGCCTTAAGAAGAAGTTTATTATCTCGATCTTTCAAACTTCCCCTAATAAGTCGTAAGCCATCCTTTGGGTTCTTGTTAGTCCCTTCTCAGAACTCAAGGAATGATTGCATCCAAGGTAGCCAACCTTAATATTATTTGAGTCAACTTCTCGAGTCTTTGAATTGTCATGATCCTTTTCTGAGATGGATTGAGCACTTTCCTAGAAGTGTGACTTGGCATAATTGTGTCACTCTCTCCCATCTCCATGAGATAGAATTTACTATTTCCGATAATATGATACATGCCCTAACTCATGTTATTTTTGTGCTTAACTTATCATTGTTTTGGTTTATGATGAAGCACAGAGGTAGGTATTATGAGATGTTGCTAGGATGGATTCACTGGTTATTTCACTACACCTAGCATTCAACCAACATATAAGTAGAGGTAGGTAGGCATTTGCATGCATTATACATACCAATGCATTTCATATTAGTATAGTTGTAGTTGCATTTGCATATTATTTTGTTTCACTTGTATACATGTATGCTCATAATCATATGTTAGACTAGAGATGATTTCATTTGTTTATTTTTATCATATATGGACAAGGGGTGATATCACCACCCTAGGGATTACTAATATCTTTTGTTGAGATCTAGGAGGAACATGTCATACCAAGGATGTTGAGGTTCTCATGCACTGCACGATGAGCACATGTCCCCGATTTGGAGCCAAATGTTATCCCCTAGCCTAGGGATAACTAAGGAGATCATGTCTTGAGGCCCACGGGTCCTAGACATGGAGTACCGAGATCTAGATGACTTAAGCACGACCCCTCTTTTCTTTAATGCATTCCAGATACCACTAACAATAGTATCTATCACACCAGCCTGGTATTGAAGAAACAATGAGTCTTGCTCCATGAAGTAATGAGTCTGGGTATCATGGTATGTATCACTCTGATTTTTGAAGCACTTGAACATGTTGTATTGAATCCTTCTTCATTTCACAATGTTTTCTTGGAAATTATGCTCTTTGCCTCGTTCAAACTTGGAAGGGTGACAAAGTTCCCTAGTAAGTTGATTTCCATTTAGGATGGGTTGCTACTGGGTGGATCTTTCAAGAGTCATCATCCGTTCCCTCCATACTTACCACTTTCCATATTTATTTCTTCCATATCCCCTTTCCTTTTAGGGCATTGGTATTGGCTACACTATCAAGGTTTGTACCTTACCTCATGGGAAGAGGGGATAAAGGCCCAAAGGGTAAAAGTAGACAACAAGAGTTAAAAGCCAAATATGAAACCTTCAAGATGTTTCTCCCAAGGATCCCCAAGAAAGTAGTGAAAGGATTCTTAGTAAGGAAAGGGGACCTATAAGATAACATAAACACTCAAGGTATTAGTTGATGGATAGGAGGTCTCATCACGAGCTAGCCTATTATGACCATGGGCATGTAGCGGTATGACATTACCACCCATATGGTCACCAAACCAGGGTAGTGGCTCTTGGTGTCATAGCCAAGAGAAAGGGGGTCTCATTACGAGCCAACCTTCTCATTTTCATGAAATTTTTGTGGATAACGTTGTCACCTCTGGTAATCAAGCCAAGATAGTGGCCCTCAAATATTTCCTCAAAGAAAAAGAGTCAAATATCAAAAGCAATAAAGATAAGAATAAAAGGAAATGAATGGGCTAGGAAACAATTGCATTCATGAAAAGGTGCAAATCACCCTCCACAAAGGCACCCACAGTTAAAACTCTACATTTCCTTATTATCACATGCACCCCATGCCCAAATGTTTTACCCCATGCCACCTCATACACTTACATGACTTGGACTAGACTCCACCTAGGAAACACCCCAAACTTAAGAGAGGTTAGCCCAATAGGACACCCCGATACCCTCTGCAAACCTAACTTGTCAAATTGCATAACGTCTTTGAGAATTTGCTTGTGGTTAAGGGGGGTTTGATGCACATGTTTGGGTAATTTAATTATTGAATGTGATTTACATGCTATGATCCTTGTGACTTATTAACCCCTGGAGGGTGTACTTGTTGTTTCTGTAGGACCTTTCCTGGTGGACAGGTACACATGAGGTAATGATTAGCTCGGACCTCATGGGGGCTCAAAGCCCACAAATGGATGTTGAAACCCTAGCCAGGGGTAATAAGAGACTGAAGGCTTCCACCAGATGGAGGAAGGACGTTTCCTTTGGAGGCATTGTGGAAGACCTAGACTTGAGATCTCATGCTCCTCCCACCTGAATGTTGGCCTTGGGAGGCCTTGGACTTCCCCTATGCATCCCTAGACGTCACTTGTCAACTAGGGTCGTTACCTTGGAGGAATTATAAGGCCATTGACACGTGTAGAAAAATTTTAGGCCTTTGGAGGCCCAACGTTTCATCTCCTTTTCCCAACATCCCACACTTGAGGCACAACATCACCCTAGAAGGGAATGACATCACCTTTGGAGGCCTATTTAGATGCAAATTGAACTTATTTTGGTAAAAATGTAATTTTTGAGTAAACTGGCCAGGGCGGCCCTGATATTTTGACCTAAAATAATTAAAGGTCATAATTTTGGGATAAATATGCAAAAAATGACATTCATTTTCATCATAACTCATCACACACAAGTGGTGGTTTGAATTTTTCTCCCTCTTTAAGGGTTATTGGCTGGAATAACTAGTGCACATCTCTTGGGAGAGCTTTGTGGTGGTGTATTTTGGCATTTTTCATGGTGGAATGGTCTTCAACTAGTGTTTGAATTTATTATTCTCAGTGAATTAAGTGGAAAATATGCATTTTTATTCATGCTATGGATTTTTGTGGTAAAATTTACTTGTTTCGTGTCTAAGATTATGAAATTGCTTTATTAAACCCTAGGGGAGAAACAACAAATGCTTCTTTCTCCCTATAACTTTCCTACTAGCTTGATCTTGCCAGTTATACATTTTATTGGGATTGATTATTAGAGCCCTAAAATTGTAGCTCTCTAGTGATCTCATTCTATTCATCAATTAAATTGTCTTTCAAAAAATCTAAGGAAGGAAGGTATGCTAGGGCCTAGAAGTGCCTACTCTCTATTAAAACCTCCCTTAAATGGGAAAATGTTTGAGGCCTTGAAGTGCCAACACCTCTTGCATTTACTTCTTCCCTTAGCTAAGCATTATCATTATTTTATTTCCCAAGTGATATTGTTACTATTATTGACTCTAAAATCCCCTAAAAGGCACTGATTTCTACACTCTTGTGGATGAATAAGACCAAACAAACTTCCAAACTATTTTCTTGAAACTCTCACTAACACTAACAACCATACTGATGTTGCTATAATTGTTGTTACTATTGGACAACTGAGAGGGGGGGGGTGAATCAATTGTTAATGTGCTTAAACAATTATGCCCATTTAAAACTCTTTAAAGAACACTTAATGATGATCAAAATGATGCAGGGAAGTAAGAAATAGAATATTAAACATCATTCACACACATGAAATATATAGAGACGGATATTTCCTGAGGAAACCCATAAAGGAAAAAACCTCTTCTTCTTGATATGATAAGCAATCTTTATTTTCTTTACATTATCATTCTTATGAGCTCCAACTCCTTTTGAGGCTACAACCTTTGTTTTACAAGCAACAACTCGTCGAGAGAACCAACACTATGGTTTCTCTAGCACCCACTAGAAGGAAGCATCAAATCCTTGAGTGTTCCAGCACCAACTTCCAATAACACAGGAACCAACCTGTATAATAGAGAACAATAGTTATCCCCTGCACCACCATGCCACCCTAGTTTTTCTTGTTGCAACCAGATGGAAGCTATAACTCCTTGTGTTCAAGTAGCCACTTGAAACCCTAAGTAAAATTGTCCTCCCTAGCACCTCCCTACCACCTTGAAATATAAATATTTTCTTTTTACAACTTTATCACTGTGATAAAATTTTTATCTATGGCTTACCAGTCTCATCACTTGTTTTGATACACTGCTCTACTCTGCCTACATCAATATCTCTCTCCTTGTGTTTGTTGTGCTTTCTGTTATTCTCTCAGATATGCATTTTTGTTCCTTTCTTCTTTTTCACTTCATCTCTTGCACACCGCATGCTTCTACCCGCATCAATCACTCTCAACCCCAGAAAAACACCTCTTCTCTGTTCTGCATTTTTATACTCTTTGTGCACCTTTTGCATCCTTCATGCATAATACCTCTGCATGCTCTTCACAAAGTCACTATTCTTCCCTTCAGGTTGATCATTGCAACTCTTCCTCTCTCCTACATAGCTCGACAACAGAATCACTTCACTTCATTGTTCTGCATCCTTTTCTCACTTCCACTCATCTCCTGATCATCATGGAAAATCTTCATCTTCTCAGGCAGTTTTGTTCCCCGTGAGTTCATCATCAATGGACGTTATGTTGATGTTCCTTAGATTCTATGGAAGTCGAGACTCTTCGTATTCTCTGTCAGTTACAACCAGTCAACTATGGATTCTTAGGATTCTAAACCCCTTCCTTCATGTGACCACCGACAGTGACCAAGCGCTTATTAAAAAAGATACTACCCTATTTCTGTCTAGTGAGCACTGGCTTCGTTTCACGATATGAATTTGGGCTATGAGATTCATGTGACCACATGACTGCGGGAACGTCCAAAGATGGTTTAGGCCAAACTTCTTTTCACCCCGCAATTCACCACGAGCCTCCATGCATCCTTTCTCCAAAACCATGGTTTCAATTTTGGCCCGCTCATGAAAAATAAAGGCCCGAGCATGTTCTGTCCCTGTAATGGAGCATGATTGTCGATCTCATAATATTGGCATTGCTCTTGAATGGATGGTTCAGATATTTTCTCTCAATTCTATAGACCAGATCTCTCCTTCCTCCATCAACGACTGAGGTTTCCTTCGTGATTCGGGCTCCGAGAGTTTCAACTCTCAAATCCTGTTGTTGCTGACTGGATATCTTTTGGAATGGAAGATTTGCTGACATCTGTCCTCTTCAATCGACGGCTCTACCTTCTTTCATTTGTCTACGAGAAATTCTTGGTCTCAGCCATCATATGACACGTGTCCCTCCAGACCAATGGACGAGATCAATTTCATGACTTCACATATCGCGGGTTCCTGCTATGAGTTGCCTCGAAACTCCCAACTCGCGAAACTACAAAATGATTCATATCAGATCAACGGTCGAGATCTCCCGATGATCTAACGACCTAGATCATTTTGTGACTTTGCATATTGTGAGTTCCTACAACTCTCACCTTTGACTTCTCTAGCTCGCAAGTCAGCGTAATACTAATCTCTCACCATGTGTCCTATGGATCCAATGGTTCAGATCTTATCATGATTTCGCATATCACGAGTTCCTACAAATCTCACCTTTGACTTCTCCAACTCGCGAGTCAGCAAAATGATGATGTCTTGCCACGTGTCTTCTGGATCCAATGACCCAGATTATTTCACAACTTCTCATCTCACGACCTAGATCATTTCATGACTTCTCATCTCACGAGTTCGAGGATGGCTCTTGGCCATTATCCTCTTAGCAGTTATACTGAATTCAATGGTTGCTAGTCCTTCACGCTCCAATCCGACTGACAACTGAGGTCTAATCTCCTCCTCTACGCGCTCCTCCTATATGGACTCTGATATGATAGCCATCGGGTATTCGGGATTGGTGATCCAACAACCACTGTCACTCCTCCTCTTGAGCTTACGCATCCTCCTGAATTGGAATAATTTCTAAATGTCAAAGGTTCTGCGACCTTTGATCCTTCTGTGAACCTTGATGTATGGGATCTCGTCTGTGCATCTCAGAATGCTATCTCTCTTGAGCTTTAGAAAAATTTTCCCTCGGCCCTGGCGCACACTTGCGCTCTGCGTGTAACTCTGTGTTATTCCTCCTGAGCTTCTCGAGCTTGCTCTTCTGTGTCTTCGTTGTTGTTCTTTCCATTCACACTCACCAACATCGTTGTTGTTCTTGCCATCAATCACAAGCACACTCTTCCTGTAAACATGCCAACAATATACCCCTTTGGCATTGATGGCAACCCTGAACGGATGCACTATTCTACTTAGACCTCCAACTGTAGCATCCACACCTTTTCTCCCCCTTTGACATCAATGTCAAAGAAAACAGGCTCCCCCTGAGTTGTTGTAGTTATTTTTGGAGGTATCAGATATTCAACCAACACATACTCCCCCTGACAGGATGGAATTGATTAGGTTGATAGTGGGGTCACGCCCAACTTCTGGCGTAGATACTCAAACTGAGCTTCTACAAGAGGTTTAGTGAAGATATCAACAATCTAATATTTGGATGGAATATAATGCAAAGACACAATAGTGTTGGTTACCTGCTCCCTCAAGAAGTAATACTTGATGGGTATATGCTTGGTATTGGAGTGAAATACAGGATTCTTTGACACACTGATTGCACTAGTATTATCACAATGAATTGGGATTGGTGTAGTATATTTTACCTCCAAGTCTACAAGTGTCTGAATCATCCATAATACTTGGGTACAACAAGTGGCAACTGCAATATACTAATATTCTATAGTCTATAAGGAAATGGAACCTTGCTTCTTGTTCAACCATGATACAAGGGAATCTCCTAAGAAGAATGCACCTCCACGCGTTATTTTCCTTTCATCCATGCAGTTAGCCCAATCAACATCTAAATAGAATGATAGTTGAAAATTCTGATTCCTAGGATACCATAGGCCATAGTCCATTGTTCCTTTCAAGTATCTGAATATTCTTTTGATAGCTAACAAATGACTCTGTTTAGGTGGAGTTTGATACCTTCCTACCATTCCAACAACATACATTATGTCTGGATGGGATGTTGTGATGTACAAAAGGTTTCCTATCATAGACCTATATGAAATCTAATCAACATCAAGCGAGTCATCATCCTTGCTTAACTTGCATCTAGTGCTCATAGGTGTGGAATATTCCATTTGAAACCTTTTCAACATTTCTCTTAGATATTTCTCCTGAGAAATAAATAATCCTCCAGACCTCTGAGTAATTTGCAGACCAAGAAAAAATGACAGTTCCCCTATTGTAGACATTTCAAATTTAGACTACATGGCAGAAGCAAACCATTTTAACAATGAAGCATTATTACTACCGAAGATGATGTCATATACATAGACCAACACAATGATCAGATCATTACCCTCTGTTTTGATATATAGATTGTTGTCAATTGTTCCTCTCTTGAACCCTTTGCCTTGTAGGTACTTATCCAGTCTATATACTAGGCACGAGGATCTTGTTTCAACCCATATAAGGCTTTTTTCAGCTTGTAGACAAAGTCAGGGTTATATGACAGTTGGAAACCCTCTAGTTGTTCCATATATACTTCTTCTTTTAGATCTCCATTTAGAAAAGATGACTTGACATCCATTTGATAGACTTTAAACTGTTTTTGATAAGCATAGACAAGAAACATTCTAATAGCTTCTAATCTTGCTACAGGTGCAAATGTTTCATCAAAATCTAGTCCTTCTATTTGAGCATTTCCTTTGCAGACCAATACAGCCTTATTTCTTACAATATTTCCTTTCTCATTCATCTTATTTTTTTAGATCCATTTTGATCCTATTACATTTTTATTTGTTGGCCTAGGAACGAGTTCCCAAGTGTCATTATTTTCAATCTGGTCCAGTTCCTCATTCATTAATTTTAACCAATTTACGTCTTTACTAGCTTCATTAAATTTCTTGGGTTACACCATGGATATGAAGGCCATATGTGATTGCTTGGTGTCTTTGATTATCCTTCTCCTGGTTTGTACAACTTTTTCCTTCTCACCAATTATCTGACTTTTAGGATGATTCTTTTGAGTAATTCTGGAGGAAGGATTTGATGATGATTTTTGTCTTGACTCTTCTTGTCTGGGTGTCTCTTCTACATCTGATTCTTGGAACTGTTCATCTTCAGTTTCAGCTCTGTCCTCTGTAGTAAACTCAATATTTTTCACCTCTCTTTCCAGGACTCCTTCATCAACCTTTAAATCAATGCAATCAACTAATTTATGCAATCTTTTATTAATGTATCTATATCCTTTACTATTGGTAGCATATCCTAAGAAGATGCCTTCATCAGCCCTGTCATCATACTTGCCAAGGTTTTCATTATTATTCTTTATGTAGCACTTACTCCCAAAGACTTTGAAGTGTTTGACTGAAGCAGGTCTTCCATTCCATAGTTCATAAGGTGTCTTGTCACTATTTGGTCTGAGGTGGGCCTTGTTAAGAATATGGATTGTTGTGTGTATTGCTTCTACCCAGTAATTTTGACCAATGTTCTTCTCATTCATCATTGACCTGGCCATTTGCTAAACTGTTATGTTTTTCCTCTCAACTACTCCATTTTGTTGTGGAGTTCCTGGGATTGTGTATTCTCTCTTGATCCCATGTTTATCACATAATTCCTTGAACCCACTTGACATAAATTACCCTCCTCTGTCTGATCTTAATGCCTTTAACCTCTTTCCTATTTGATTCTCTGTTAAACCCTTAAATATTTTAAATGTCTCAAATGCTTCAGCTTTTTCTTTGAGAAAATCAACCCAAGTAAGTCTAGAGTAATCATCAATGATCATCATAAAGTAGCTTTCCTTCCCCGTGCCTTCCTGTCTTGATGGTCCACATAAATCCATATGAAATAATTGGAGTGGTTTCTCTATTGAAGTAGAGCTCTTGGATTTAAATTGTGTCCTGGTTAACTTTCCTACTTTGAAGGGTCTACACACATAGTCTTGTGGCTTTGATATTCTTGGAAGATCTTTTACTGCCTTAATATTTTTTATCTTGATTAAATGGTCAAATTTTATATGTCCAAGTCTCCTATGCCATAACCAACTTTCATCATGTTTGCTTAGATGACACTTTTCTTTATCTTCTTTTAGCAAATATACATTATTTTCTGTCCTTGTGCCTTTAGCCACCACTTGTCCTAAGTTTACAGACTTTATCTTACAATCCTTGGAAGTGAACACCACTTCACATCCTCTGTCACACATTTGACTTACACTGAAAAAATTATGTTTCAACCCATCTACAAGCAAAACATCCTAGGCTTTTCCTTTACCATTACTCAAACTCACCATCCCTTTACCTTGGATTTTACCTGGTTCATCATTTCCAAAGGTTATATTTCTTGTTTTGATTTTACTTATAGACAAAAAATTATCCTTATATCCAGTCATGTGCTTGGAACATCCACTGTGTATATACCGGGGGTCTTTTTGGTTTTGAGCTGAAAGTACTAGACCACATTTTTCATTGTCTTTCTTTTTCCATGTGTTGGAATTTCTAGCTAAAGGATATATCCTTGGATCTACCTTGTACTTCTTCAAATGGCATTTTGCATCTTTGTGGCCGAAGTTATGGAAATTATAACATTCGAGCTCATTGTTCAGTAGGTCAAAGTGATTGGTGCTATGTTGTCTATTCATTGGTTTTTTAGTTCTATGTTGTAAAGATTGTCTATTTCTTGACCTCCTTAGTTGCATGTCTCTAAACTTAATTTGACAGTTTACAATATTATGACCAAAATTAGAATAGTAAAAACAATAGCCATGAAAGAAATTTTGGTACCTGAAGGATGGCCTTCTTCTTGGAATTTGTTGATCCATCTTTTGATCTCTTCCTTTTTTATCAGGGATCATCTTGTCTTTATTAGCTTTAGGTGACAAAGTACTCTCATGGTCTGATTTTTTGCTGACTTGGAACTTGATCATCTTTACTGGCTCTTTGTTTTCTGGCTATTTGCTACTTCAACCATTTACATAACCTAAACCAGTCTTCAACAATGAAGATATTTGTTTTCTCAAAATGTCATTTAGTTCTACTATGGCTTTAATTCTTAGAAGGTTTTGAAGATACAATGTTTTAAACCTCTCCATCTCTTTTCTATTTTTTACTACCTCTTCTTCCAAGGCTTCACATATTGCCTTCTTTTATGATAACTGTCGTTTCAGAATGTCCTCTATTTTCTTTGCCTCTTATAATTCCACTTTTAGCAGGGAAAATTCTTCATTAGGTTCTTTATTGTCTTTCTCAAACTGTATCAACAATTGTTTTTGCTTTTTCTTCTTAGATATGAGTCTAGCAATTTCTTCTAGAGCACTAATCAATTCTCCTTCTAAGTCAACCACAACTTCTTCATCGTCAACATTACTTCCTGTTCTTTTATTATCATAATCCTCTTGGGCTATAAACATAAAGTCATTAATCTTATCTTCACATGAGAAGTCACTATCTGTGTCTTTTGAAGAGTCATCATTGTTTACACATAAAATTTACTTTTTACCAAATCTCTTGGGTTTGAACTTCTTTTCTCATTCAACATTTTGGTCTTGCTTCTTGTGTGGACACTTAGATGCAAAGTGGCTTGTATTTCCATAGTTAAAACATTTGAAGGGAAATTTTCCTTGGTACTTTCTTGATCCTTTCTTTAATCTTCTCACAAATTTTGCTTCAATTTCATCAGGCTCAGAATCCTCAGTCTTATTAGCTTTAAATGATGCTTCTCTAGAAGTGGAATTATATTTACCTATCCTCATTTCATATGCATTCAACGTTCCTAGAATTTGATCAAAAGGTAGAGTTTTTAGATCATTAAGTTCTTCTATAGCAGAGACCTTTGGGTTGAACCTATCTGGCAAAGATCTTAAAATCTTCTGGACTAAAATTACGTTTTCAAACTTGTCACCAAGACTCTTCATGGAATTCACTAGTTCTTCAACTCTTAGAAAGTACTTCACAACAATTTCATCCTCTTTCATATTTAGCTGTTCAAACTGTAATATGTAGGTTTGAATCTTGGCATCCTTTACCTTCTCATTACCTTCATAACTTCTAATGAGTTTGTCCCACATTTCTTTGGCAATTTATAAGTGCATAACTTTTACAAATTCTACTTCTGCCAGCCCACTCAAAATATCATTCATAGCCATCGCGTTGAAGCTAAATTTTAGCTTGTCATCCTTATTAGCTAGTACAAATGGATTTACATAACCAGTCTCTACCACATCCCATACATCTGCACCTAAATCCATTATGTAGGTTCTCATCCTAACTTTCCATAAGGCAAAGTTTGTTCCATTGAACAGAGGGGCCTTATTGGTTGAAGTTCCTTCATGGCTTGACATGTTTAAGCGTACTGATCTACCTTTAAATAAAAGGAATAGTCTCTGATACCAATTGTTGGACAACTAAGAGGGGAGGGTGAATCAGTTGTTACTATGCTTAAACAACTATGCTCATTTTAAACTCTTTATAGAACACTTAATGACAATCACAATGATGCATGGAAGTAAGCAATAGAATATTAAACATCAATCACACACATGAAATATACAGAGACACATATTTCCTAAGGAAAACCATAAAGGGAAAAACCTATTCTTCTTGATATGATAAGTAATCTTTATTTTATTTACATTATCATTCTTATGAGCTCCAACTCCTCTTGAGGCTACAACCTATGTTTTACAAGCAACAACTCGCTGAGAGAACCAACTCTTTGGTTTCTCTAGCACCCACTAGAAGGAAGCACCAACTCCCTAAGTGCTCCAACACCAACTGGATGGAAGCACCAACTTCCAGTCACACAGGCACCAACCTATATAACCGAGAACAATAGTTCTCCCTTGCACCACCCTGCCACCTTGGTTTTTTTGGCTACAACTAGATGGAAGCTACAACTCCTTGTGTTCAAGCACCCACTTAAAACTCTGAGGGAAACTGTCCTCCCTAGCACCTCCCTACCACCCTGAAATATAAATATTTTCTTTTTACAACTTTATCACAGTGATACAACATTTATCTCTGGCTTACCAGTCTCATCACTTGTTTTGCTACACTGCTTTGCTCTACCTGCATCAATGTCTCTCTCCTTGCATCTGCTATGCTTTCTATTCTTCTCTCAGATATGTGTTTTTGTTCCTTGCTTCTTCTGTGCTTCAGCTCCTGTACACTGCATGCTTCTACCCACATCAATCACTCTCAACCCTAGAAACAAACCTCTTGTATGTTCTGTGTTTTTATACTCTTTGTGCACCTTCTGCATCCTTCATGCGTAATACCTCTGCATGCTCTTCACAACTTCATTGTTCTATTCTTCAGGTTGTTCATTGCATCTCTTCCTTGCTCCTTCATAGCTCGATAGTAGAATCACTTCACTTCATTGTTCTGCATCCTTTTCTCATGTCGAGTCATCTCCTGATCATCATGGCAAATCTTCATATTCTCAGGCGGTTCTGTTCCCCATGAGTTCATCATCAGTGGTCGTTATGTTGAGGTTCCTTAACTTCTCTGACAATCGAGACTCTTCTTCTTCTCTGTCAGTTACAACCAGTCAACTATGGCTTCTTAGGCAGGGATGATTTTAGGGGCTAAATTTCGCTCATGGGCTAATTTTCCATGATTTTTCCAAAAATGAGATTCGCTATTTTAAAAATGATTCACCCAAATTCTATAGGATAAAATTATTTTACCTTAAAATTGTCAAAATTTTATAAAAACTATGTAAAATACTTATAAATTTGAATTTTTTTTTTAAATATTGCCAAACATTTATAGTTGACATATGAAGGATTAGTAATATTCACCAAGGTTTCTACATTTTAAAATAAATTTCCATCCTTAAAATCATCCCTATTCTTAGGCTTCTAAGCCCCTTCCTTCGCGTGACCACCGGTGGTGACCAAGCGCTTAATCAAAAAGGCGCTACCCTATTTCTGTCTAGTGAGAATTGGCTCTGTTTGACAATATGAACTTTGGATATTAGCTTCATGTGACCACGCGATTGCGGGCACGTCCAACTATGGTTTAGACCAAACTACTTTTCGTCCCGCAATTCACCATGAGCCTCCACACGTCCTTTCTCCAAAACCATGGTTTCAATTTCAGCTCGCTCATGAAAAATTAAGGCCCGAGCATGTTCTGGCCCCACAATGGAGCATGACCGTCGATCTCATGATATTGATGGTGCTATATAACGGATGGTTTAGATCTGTCCTCTCAAGTCTGCGGACCAAATATCTCCTTCCTCCACCAACGACTAAAGTTTCCTTCGTGATTCGGGCTCCGAGAGTTTCAACTCTCAAATCCTGTTGTTGCTGACTAGATATCTTCCGGAATGGAAGATCTACTGACACTTGTCCTCTTCAATCGACGGATCTTCCTTCTTTCCTTTTTCCACGCTCAATACTTGGTCTCAATGTTCAAATGACATGTGTCCCTCCAAACCAATGGACGAGATCGATTTCACAAATTCGCATATCGTGAGTTCCTGCTATGAGTTGCCTTGAAACTCCCAACTCGTGAAACTTTGAAATGCTTCATATCATATCAACGGTCGAGATATCTCGGTGATCCGATGGCCTAGATCATTTTGCGACTTCGCATATCACGAGTTCCTACAAATCTCACCTTTGACTTCTCCAGCTCGCGAGTCAATGAAATGTCGATCTCTCGCCACGTGTCCTCTGGAACCAATGGTTCAGATCTTATCGTGATTTCACATATCACGAGTTCCTACAACTCTCACCTTTGACTTCTCTAGCTCACGAGTTAGCGAAATGTTGATGTCTCACCACGTGTCCTCTGGATCCAACGATCCAGATCATTTCGCGACTTCGCATATCACGACTTCAAGGATGGATCTTGCCCACTATCCTCTTAGCAGTTATACTGGATTCAATGGTTGCTAGTCCTTCGCGCTTTGAACTGATGACTGAGGTCTAATCTCCTCCTCTGTGTGCTCCTCTTGTCTGGACTCGGATCTGACAACCATCGGGCATTCGGTATTGGTGATCCAACGACCACTGTCACTCCTCCTCCTAAGCTTATGCATCCTCTCGACTTGGAAGAATTTCTAAGTGTCAAAGGTTCTGCAACCTTTGATCCTTCTACAAGCCTTGATGTATGGGATCTCATCTACACATCTCAGAATGCTATCTCTCTTGAGATTTGGAAAATTTTTCCCTCGGCCCTGGCGCACACTTGTTCTCTACGTGCAACTCTGCAATCTGCATTCAACTCTGCGCTATTCCTTCTGAGCTTCTCTAGCTTGCTCTTCTATGTCTTCACTACTGTTCTTTCCATGCACACTAGCCAACATCGTTGTCGTTCTTGCCATAAATGAAAAGCACACTCTGTCTATAAGCATGCCAATAGTTACAACCTTTATTTAGCAGTCTTAATCAACATACTAACCCCAAAAACTAAACCAGAAATTTGCACTAGCCTAGGTGCTATCATCCCAAGGCTCTAGTCTTCCTTTTGCTAGTACTCTAAGTGAAAAATTCGGAAGTTGTTTAAGGTTGTTGCCGATGTTGTAACTATTGTTACAACCATCATTGCAGCCCATTGCATCCCCTTAACATCCCTTAAACTATCCATAAAACCACCCAACATTTGTATAAGGCAAGTTGCTATCAATATATACTAAAGTGTTTGTCTAAATCGCCTAAACTAAGTACTTTGCTAAAGTGGTTTTGTTGTTGTCGTCATTATTTATTTGTTGTTGTTACAAGTGTTTTGACAACATATTCAAGTCACTTATTGACTTGTTTTAAATCTTGAAATTGTGAGTGACAAAGTACTATCAAACTTGCAAATTCTTTATATCATTTTTTGTCATCATAGCTTTCAATTTCTAGACATATTTGTTGTTGCTATACATTTCATCTTTTAGTGTTTCAGTAGCATATTTATATCTTGAAACCATTGATTTGAAACATTGATATCATTGCTTAGTGCTAACATTAGTTGTTTCATTGGTAAAGGGCAGGTACCACTCATTTCTTTTTCCTTTGTCCCTTTAAACTTTACCAAGTGATTTCTTTCCTTGAGTGACCTAGAGAGAGGGGTGGGTTTTATTTGGTCTTTTTTACCCTTCATCAACCAACTAAGTCAAGGGACATCTCCCTTGGAGTGAGTTTCTTCTCCTCCTAAATAGACAAAGGTATCATACTGGGGTGACAGTGATAAGACTACCTTCGTGTTACACCAATCTAGGCCTACTTGCCTTTAGGCTTTGGGAAAGTATTGATTGTGTGATAACAAATTGAATAACTGAATACCAACCAGGATGAAAATTTCAATGCCCTTGTTTCTTATTTCATTTTTCTTTTACTGAAATTGTTTTGACTCTGTTATGAAATTGTTTCAATTTTTTGCAAACTTTACTTAGTTTTTTTCATTTAATGCAAGTTTGTCCTCTTTGAAGTTACTTGATTTTTTTATTTTAAAACACTTGTGCTTATAACCAGAAAAGACAATTATAATCAACTTCTATCTGTAGAAGTGGGGCATGACGGATGTTGAATCTGAGTAAAGGCATAAAATACACTGAATGGACAAAGTTAATTGCAATACCTACAAAAAAGAATAATTTAGTACAAGCCATGCTCTGAGCATGTGAAAATGTAAGATATGGTTTATGTACTTTTCAGAAATTTTGTTTTATCCAACACATTAAAGTGACAAGTTTTTATTAAAAACTTTGTAAACATGTAAAGTTCATTAAAAATAAATAAAAATGAAATTGATTAAAAAGTTTCATAATTTAAAATACCTTTTAAAATAACAATTAACCTTTATAAATAATAAATATATTATATAAATTAAAATATATATTATTGAATTTGAAATATACATTAACATATATCTCAACCTAAACAACATTTAGATAATACATAAAACTTATTGAAATATAATGTACACCTAATAATACTTTATAGTGTATGTCAACACCTCTGAGATGGCCAATTGACAGTAGCAACAACATGTATCAATCACAAGTGATTGAGATTGTGAATGTTGCTTGAATTGCTAGATGTAGCTTTGACTTGTATTACATTTGTAATGTGGAGGATGGGGTAGACTTGTCATGTACCACCAGTTGTCATATACCACCACTTGTATGGTATCTGTCTACATTTTTATGTCCCTCTTTAAATCTCACGTAATGTTTTGGATTTTTCCTCCATGTTTGTATCTTGGGTTTTTCCTCCATGTTTTGGATTTTTATTAGGCCAATGCTTATCGTAGGTTGCGAATGACAGATGTTTTTGAAGTGAAAATGTTCCATTGGAATAAGTGTTTACATTTTATATTTATCTTTTTCTTATTTGTGGTAAAATGCTTTCCTTGTATTATATATAAGGTTTTTTTTTTTTTTAAACATTTATATTATATTTATCTTATTCTAATTTGTGTATATAAAGTTGATGTGATAACATATTAATCCCTTCAAATATTTTGATGACATGTTTTCTTATTTTGTGTATATAAAGTTGATGTGATAACATTCTAATATAGTCAAATATTTTGATGTCATGTTATCTTATTTTTACCGTATATAAAGTTAATGTGATAACATATTAATACCGTCAAATATTTTGATGTCACGTTTTTCTTATTTTTGACTGATGATTGTTACTTATATGGTATTGTCATGTTGTTTCACATTAACATTTTAGTTAAAAAAAAATTTAGTAAATTGATTTAATTTATGTTTTTTTTTTTTTTTTTAATCGTTATTAACAAATTGACTTAGATTATGATTTCTTTGTTTCTATTATTACCATTACTTAAAGTAGATGTATAAAACATATTGTAAAATAAAAATGATAAAATAATAATTAAAAAAATTGTTTTTTAAGATGGTCTTAATAACAATTATCAAGATGGATTAAAAGATTTATAGGCATAAGTTATGAATTCTTAAATGACCCAATGACATACAATACATAGGCTAGGTGAGGTTTGAACCAACGACATTCCAAGGAGTGCCTTAACAATGTACTCTATTTCCAACTGATATATAGCCTCGGGGCTTCAATTAGAAATATTTGAAACACTCATTTTTTTTTTAATGGAAGCTTTAATATATTTAGATTTGATTTTTCTTTTCAAAAGATTCATCTTGACTCATTGTTAAATTTAGGATTAAGATGAATTTAACCTACTGTAATGCAATACACCCTAAGACAAATTTTGCAACATGAGATCAAGATGATTTAAAATGATCTTTTTCTAGTCATCCTTACTAAATATCCACGAAACATAATTTCATGTTTCTAACTATAGCCATTGTATTTTAAACTTCTTTGAAATTTGGATTAATTGAGAGCCCTTAAAAACCTCTTGAAACATATTGTTCGACAACATAGGTATTCCAATAGAAGATGAACACCTTCAGTAACCACCCACTGTAAATTCTAACCTTGTACAATATCTACTGCAAACTGATATTCATAAAAGAACAGAAAAGATACAATGGCAAATACGAACATTATACAAAGATTTTTCACCTGGAAACCCAAACTGGGAAAACCAACATATATTATATTCATACATTGTGTTACATTGTTTACAATACAATATACATATAGGAGCCAGCGGAATCCAAAACTGTAACCCAATGACCTGGATTAGTCCAAAACCCTAATTCCTTAACCAGAAATAGAAAACCATCGGCAAAAAACCATGTGCCGAAAAACCACCTAATATCATGTGGTCCCGGAAATAT
>JZKD02S2143005.1:428611-440211 GCA_000966675.3 Picea glauca
AAAAACCACCTAATATCATGTGGTCTCGGAAATATGTCGGCCCAGCGGCCCCCCCTCTAACTCCCTCTGCGTGCCCGACGCAGGCGCTCAGACACTGCTACTCGTGCAAAGAATATAACACATACCCAACACTCACACAACTAGATCAAAGATCAACACAACGATATTTTGACGTGGTAAAACCCCTATGGGGAAACATCCACGGCCCCAAGCAACGCGACCACTTGGAGCAATTTATTAATGCAAAAGAAAAAATATTACATAGAGATTTTACAAGAGAGTTTCTCACAATTGATTATCGACAAATGACCCTCCATGCTATTTAAATAGATATCATGGACCAATCGAGTGTTAAGCCACGAACCAATGTAGCCATTAAGATTGAGGAGAATATGAACCATCAAATCACTCTATGTCGGGAACATATTGTGACCATTGGATTTCCTAACTACAAATGCATACTAAAGAAACACACGTTTACCTAATGACACATTAGACCAAGTAGATCTTAACTAACTCCTAACTATCTAAATATCCTAACATCCCCCCTTAAGAAAAAATTGGGATAATATTGAAGGTTTTACAAAAGTGACACAATAAGAGAAGGAAGAAGGAATTAGAGCCTACCCCCCCTTAATGACAACTTCCTGAACTCCTAACATAGATCAAATTTTGGAAAACTTTTCCTGTGTAAGAGACTTTGTGAAAATGTATGCAACTTGATCTTTTGTAGGGGAAAAGAGCACTTGAATAACTCAATCATCAATGAGCCTTCTGATGAATTGCATGTGTGGCTCGATGTGTTTGTTGCGTTGACACTGAACTGGGTCTTTGTCGAGCTTGATGGCACTGTGATTGTCACACCAAAGGATGGTCATATGTTGCTGCTGGAATCCAAACTATGAAAGGATCTATCAAAGCCATAAGGCTTCCTGAATTGCATTTACTGCTGCTTGGTACTTTTCTTCTGCTGAAGAAAGTGAAATATCTTCTTGTTTCTTATAGGCCCAAGTGGCAGGTCTTGAACCAAGGATGAAAACATAACTTGCAGTAGAATTTCGATTATCAGGGTCATCGACCCAATCTGAATCAGTGAAACTGACCAATAAAGGATTCCGCCCTAAACTGTAATGTATCTTGAATTGAACTGTACCCCAGACATACCGTAGTATCCTTTTAGTTGATTTCCAATGGATTTCATGGGGTGTTTGCATATACCGGGAAACAATACCAACAACAAAGGAAAGATCAGGATGGGTATGAGTCAAGTATAAGAGGCTNTCATTGGTTTGAAAAACTTGGAGGCCAAGGAAATAGTGCAAAAATCCTAAGTCTGTCATTTCAAATTTCTTCTTAAGGATGGTTTTCACATGGTTTAAAAGTTTTGAGTCACTACGAGTAAGGATAAGGTCATCAACATAAAGAATAAGGATTATGACATGTCTTTCAATTTTCTTGGTATAGCCATTAGGATCATAATGACATCTAGAAAATATGGTGTCAATAAGAAAGTTGTCCATTTTGACATACCAAGCTCGAGGAGCTTCCTTAAGACCAAAAAGAGATTTCTTAAGACAACAAACAAGGCTAGAGTCATTCTGGACAAGCCAAGAGGTTGTTCCATGTATATTTATTCTTGCAAATCCCCATGCAAGAAGGTAGATTTAACATCCATCTAATGGACCTCCCATTTAGGTGAGGCAACAAGGGCAAGAACAAGGCATATGGAATTCATTTTGGCTATAGGGGAAAATGTGTCATTAAAGTCAATTCCTTCAAATTGGGAAAATCCTTTGGAAACTAACTGAGCCTTGTGGCTTTCAACGCTTCCATCTGATGCATACTTAGTTATGTAGACCTGTTTACATCTAACAAGTTTTCTTCCTTTCAAAAGAGGTACAAGATCCCAAGTATCGTTTTCCATTAAAGAATAATACTCTTCATTCATTGTTGTATCCCAATCTGGATGACTCAAAGATTTTGCAAATTTCTCTAGATCGTGAGTCTATGAAACTTGAGCCAAAGGAGAAGACACTCGCTAGAACTGTGAATGTGTCTGACGCTGACTTGAAGGATCACTAACAAGATCACCAATTGCTTCTCGTGTTGAACAGACCCATCTAGGAAGTGGTGGTCCTGGTGCTGGTTTAGGTTCAATGGACTCATCTGGAGGAAGGTGAGTAGGCGGAGGTGGATTTTCATCCTCACTATCATCATCTAAAGAAGAAACCAAAATATGAACATAAGAAGGCAGAAACACCGAAGATGGCTCACGGGATGAAGAAGACACAATCGTCGAATTAGGCTCACAAGTTGTAATGCCCCATATTTTGGCCTCGAGTAGTTAGAACTTTGATTTTTCTCATCTTAGTAATTCATTTCTTAACAACTATTTGGACTCAACAATGTTGACATAGACATGTGACAAGTGTACATATGGACCTATTTATGTGTTGAATACTATTATTTTCATTGTTATATGCTCATGATGATGATAACTCTTTGATTTGTTTAAACATGAAAATTAAGATGTGGAATTTAGGTACATGGATACCGATTCAAAGTTGTGTTGTGAATGCATAATAGATGTAAGGCATGATAAAAATAAACATACATTTCTTAATTGAACGTCAATACAGATATACATGGACATGATTTATTGGTGAACTAAACTACAGGTTAATGAGATGTGTGATAGCCAAATGACTACAGTGATGAGGTAACATTGATGTCATAGACATCAAGAAGGCAACATATGCTATAAGTTATAATTATTATTTAATTTATGATTCAAAATATTGCTATGATTTGTGGTAAGTGTGGTTTGGACAGGACACACGACTTTCCAAGAGTGGTTGTTTGATGACGTGACTATAAGAACAATAGTTTCACAATAGGGCTTGATGTAGGGTGTTGAGCCTAGTTCTATAAGGCAGGGTGGAGGTGTTTCCCACCGTTTATACTCTGAAACCTAGAGTCGTGGGAGGGCTGTGTGAAGTCACACTCCCTTAGACATGTGATGGCGATTACTAGTTTCCTATTGGGGAAGCTTGGTCGAGATGTATGAAACTTCTACTTACAGGTTCTATCTGGAGTTAGGTCAATATAGTTGATGCTCCAACTTAGTCCAATAGAGGAAAGGATAGGATGGAAGATGGAAGTTGGGACTAGACTATCAAAATATAAATTGGTTACTCCAAGGGACTAGACTAGATTTGACTATGACTTATATCTTTCTTATCAACAACATGTGTTAAGTAAATGGTTTATCTTAGCTGTGGTGGTATTTTTCTCATAAGTACTTGTTTGGAGAATAACAAGTCAATTTCTCTGCTAAATGTTTATGGTCCTTGTAATGAGAGAAAGGCCTTATGGGAAAAGGTGGATTTTAGAGGTATGATGTCTCATAAAAACTTTATTGTTGCAGGAGATTTAAACTTTACTACTAGTGAAACTAAGGTCTGGGGAGTTTCGACACACTTGGATCCGATGGATGGTTTCTTCAAATATATGTTTCATGCTAATCATTTGGTAGATATTTTACTAGATGAATTGGTCCCCACGTGGAAGAATGGCAGGGAAGGGATTGATAACATTTTTAAAAAGGATGGATCATATTTATATATCAAATGATCTTTCAAGTGAAGTCCTGGGTGGCATATCCATATTTCTCAGACCATGCAATAATCCTTGTACAATTTGAAAACCTACAGTTTCCTACGGCCTACCCTTTTAAGCTAAATTTGACTTGGTTGGTAGAAGAAGATTTTTCTACTATAGTGAAAGAAGTCTGGACTGATCAAGGCTTTAATATTGAAACAAGCATACAAAAAATATTTGTGTGGAAATTGAAAGTTTTAAAACAATGTATTAAAACCTCGGTAAAATTACAAAGAAAGAATAAGCTCTTTAGAATAAAAAAATATGGAGGAGGAGCTTCATGACTCTTATCTGGAAAAAATGAGGGAGGTGAGGGGCCAATTATCAGACTGCCACATAAATATCTTGGAGGAAGAGAGAAATAAATTGCTTCTTTATGATGAAGAACTTTGGAGACACAGGAGCAGATCCACTTGGTTGAAAAGTGGCGATCAAAATACAAGGTTTTTTCATAGCTTTGCTAGTGCTAGAAGGAACAACAAGTATATCTGGGAAGTTCTGGATGATGATGGGTAGAGTCATAGTGGACAAGAGACACTAAAAAAAGAGGCCATCAGACATTTTAGAAGTTTTTTTGAACTTGTTGAACAACCACTCTTAGCTGATCAAGTATATATAGCCAGCCTATTTCCTCATTTTGTCATCGAGGAGGACTCTAATTTACTTGATAGACCTTGTACAAAGTTGGAAATTCGGGAAGTATTCAATATATTTGCAAAATATAAAAGCGCGGAACCCGACTGGACGATTGAGTTATTCTCTCACTTTTTTGACCCAGTAGGGGATGAACTGTTGGAAGTGGTGGAGGATCCCAAGATGAGAGGAAAGGTGATAAGCTCCCTAAACTCAACTTTTCTAGCTTTGATTCCAAAAGTAAATAAACCTATGTCTTTTGGTGACTATAGACCCATAGCACTCTATAACTTATATTACAAGATGATAGCAAAGGTGATTGCTAATAGACTAAAACCAATTCTATTGCAGTCTCTGTCGAGTGAACATCTGGGTTTTTAAAAGGTAGACACATATTGGATGCCACTGGGATGACGCAAGAATGTTTTCATAGTATAAAATTGAAAAAAATGAAGGCTTTAATTTTAAAGCTGGATTTAAAGAAAACATACAACTATGTTAACTAGGATTTTTTAAGATTGATTTTAATACAAATAGGTATCGACCTTTCAACTACAAATTGGATTATGAGTTGCGTAGTCGGTACCTCATTTATTGTCCTTATAAATGGAGAGACTTCCCCTTTTTTCCAGAGCGGAAGAGGACTAAGGCAAGGATGCCCATTATCACCATTGTTGTTTATTTTTGTTATGGAAAGTCTTAGCATATTGCTAAAAAAAGGACATGCCGAAGGAATTCTGATGTAGGTGAAGGTTTCCAGGATTGTAAAAATTCTCCATCTCTTCTTTGTTGACAATATTCTCATTATGACCAAGGCTTCTTTATAAGAATGGAAGGAGATAAGTAATCTATTAAATCTCTTTTGCAGTGCCTCGGGTCTAAAAGTAAACTTGACCAAGTCTACATTTCATCATTCGAGACTCTAAGGGGAGCTTTTAGAAAAGTTTAAAGAAGCTTATTCTTATAATTTTGTTGATCTGGCTGAAGGTTTGAAATATCTAGGATATTTTTTAAAAGCTGAAAAATATAAGTTCAAAGATTGGAGATGGATTTTAGCAAAATTTGAAAAACAAATCGGTCATTGGTGTAACAGATGGTTATCCCTTGGCGGACGTTTCATTCTTATCAAAGTTGTGCTATAAACACAACCTGTGTACTAGATGGCTCTAGCAGTGATAGTCGTTTCTATGCTCAATAAGATTAGACAATTAATCTACAACTTCCTTTGGTCGGGTTGTAGTGAAAACCAACACCTCCACCTGTGCAGTTGGGAATCGATTGCCAGACCAAAGTATCTTGGTGGTTGGGGATTGAGGAATATTCATCTTTTTAATAGAGCTTTGGCAACAAACTCTATGTGGCATCTGCTGACTAAGGATGGAATTTGGCATAGGGTAATCAAGGACAAATACATTCCTTATATATCAGTTCCAACTTAGCTCAGAAAAAAATAGTCCTTAGCTTCATAGACTTGGAACAATCTTTTAAAATCACTTCATCTTATAAAAGAGTCCTAGGACTGGACATTCAGTTTTAATTGGGAAAGATCAGATCCTGGGCTTGGGGAATTCTTCTCTGCTTTCTCAAGATCTCCTGGCTTCCTTAAAGCATAAAAATATTAGATACCTCTATCATGCTAGAGGTATGAACAAACCAAGGTCTATAATTACACAGTGGAAAGATACTATTGATCTAGAACTTGTGTTTGATTTGGCACTTGAATGAGATTTCTTTTGTAGGGCCTTAATTGGTATAGGGGTACAAATTCAGACCAAAGAAGATGAATTAATTTGGACTGGTGGTGAAAATTCGAGTCTCTTAACAGTAAAAAATGTTTATTGCGCTCTAGCAAAAAAACTTTGGCAACAACCAATTGGAGGATGGAGGAGGAATATGTGGTCATGGGAAATAGATTTAAAAATTAGACTTTTCACCTAACTAGGTGTGGAAAATAAAATCTTAACCTTGGATAATCTACAAAAAAAGGATGGGAAGTACCAAATCTTTGTCATTTATGTTCAAGGAACTCAGAGACAGTCTTGCATCTATTGGTTAAATGTAACTTTACACAACAAGTATGGCAGAAGATAAAAAGTGGTCTTAGAATAAATTTTGCTTGGGAAGGTAATAATTTATTTACATGTTTTAAAAGTTGGCTTTAAAAGGAGCAGAATTTCACTACTCTTCCCTCCTTGGTTTGCTAGTTTATTTGGCTGGAGAGAAATAAGAAAATATTTGAAAATGGAATCCCTTCTATCCATTCGGTTGTTTATAAGTTAATGGGGAAATTTGATAGTTACTTAGGTACTCAGAAAGTGTTCTATCCCAGAATTTTCAAGCTGCCCTATCTTGCTTTGCCTACACTTGGATGGTTTGATGGTGCAACCCAATCAAATGGATATTTACAAATGGAATATCCATTGCGGTCTAGGTACAAACACAAGGGTTGAATTGCTTGGTGTTTGGGAGACCTTAATCTTGGCTACTCGTGTGGATATTGATACTCTATAGGTCTATGGAGACTCAATAATAGTTATTGACTAGCTGAACTGCAGAGGAAATTTGCAAGTCATCTCTTTAGTGGGTCGGAAGGACATAATTAGAGAACTAGCCAATTCATTCAGTACAATCAGGGTCTCTCACATTTGCTGGAAACAAAATCGGGAAGCTGATTCACTAGCCAAAAAGGTTTTACAGAATCCAAAAGGGAAGATAATATATAACAAATGGATAAAAGAAAACGAGGGTCCTTCTCTTTTTCTGCACATTTTTTAGCATATTTCTATTCCTATTGTTTTTTGTAATACTGCTAATGATGTCATAGATTAAGGAGGTAGATACTTTATGTCTCCATACAATCCCTGATCTGTCTGAGATGAAAAGTATATTGTTATCAGTTTTTTTGTTTTTGAAAAAGTATTAAATTGTTGTCATCACTGAACAACTCTAAACTCTTTGTAATTACCTAGACATATCTTTTTAATATTGTGCACACTATTATATCTAATATAATGAGCAAATTTCTATAAAAAAAATAAGTGATTTAAATAAATGAAATTATATATATATATATATATATATATATATATATATATATATATATATAATTTTTATATTTATTGAAATTAATATATACACATTTTTCATATAAAAAATTTCTTTATAAAATATAAATTAAACATTTTTTAAATATTAAAATAATATAATTCTCAAACAAAATTCTTAATAAAATTTATAATTTAATATAAATGATTTAATAAAAAATTTATGATTTTTCAACATTAAGATGAGATCAGATCATGAAACTCCACCCAAAAAGAAGTGACACCCAAAGATCACTTTCTTCCATAGAGGCCACCCCCTCATCCATTCTAACAATATGCGAGTGCTCAACAATATTTTCCTACAATGATGGGATGCCATAACAACAATTTCCTACCATGTTTAGATTCTTATCCATTGTAAAGGAAAAGGGGATTAAAGGAAAAGGGGGTAGAAGAGGTTTGATGTGACCTAGTCAAGAGGGTTAATGTTTTTTTAAGATATGATGCGGTGGATGGTCTTGGTGTAATTGAAGGTGGATGATAATGAAAGACAAGAACATACACCTAAAAGGTTATTATAATATTATTATAATATAGAAAGAAGACATTGATATTTTGATGTAACATAAAGATGGAAGGGTTTTGGAATATCTTTTCAAGATGAAAGGGTTTTGGGTTTTGGAATATCTCTTTTTTAGGATTAAGATGTAAATGTTATTCACCATATAAAGAGGAGGGGTTTTAATTTTATTAATATTAATATTTTTTAATTATTATAGAGAAAGCATGTGTTATCATTAGAAAGCTACTCTTTTGCTTTTAGAGAATCCCGAGAGTGATGGGTGGATAAGGAGATTATCTCTTAGATTTGATTTTAGACTTTTCCATTTGATGTGAAGAGTTAGCCTTTTCACTTTAGGTTCTTGAAGCTTCTCTACATGTTCAATTGTATTTGGATATTTTATCAATAGTATGTATTTTGTTTTTTCTTATGGATTTCTTGTTTAGAATAGTTTATCTTTGCGCTTTTAGCGTAGAAAACGACAATGGTAATTGAGTCACTTTTCGATATGATTAATTACACTCGTTTGTACTTTCCTGTTTAAATATAAATTATTTTAATAATGTTTTATTCACCCCCACAAATTAGAGAAGGGTAAATGTGTTTTGGGCCATGGCATGGCGGGGTAAAGATTAATTTTTGTAAAAATAGTTTTTTTAAGGTGTGTTTATAATTATTATTATTGTTGTTATTTAATTTGAATGTTATGGTTAAGTTAGATATCAAATTAGTGTATAAGATCTTTTTGTTTGTGGGATAAGGAATCTCCTTTATGCAATGATTTGATTGTTAAAGTTTAAGGAAGTGTACATACCGTACTCTTTCTAGATTTGAACGTACAACTTCGTAGAAGGAAACACATGTTTTTAACCATTAAATCCACTCAACATTTCTTTTGAAATATAAAATAATTCAATAGAAATTGTGAGATGAAAGTTTGATTAATTCACTAATTTAACTCTACCATAACTAAAACTTAAAAACTTAAATATTAATATATATATAAGATATAGTTTTTGCTATATAATATGAAAAAAACTCTAAAAATTAAGGGCATCCATAGAAAGTGTTCATTGTAAAAGTTACATGGCATGTAGATAAAATTGAGGGTGAAGAGTGCCTATGACTCTACATATCATGATTACAATGACTCTGCATATCACGATGACAATGAGAGTGGCCAAACACATTGATTTTATTTGCAATTGAGCTTAAATGAGGGAAATATTTTATGGAAATGTATATTTATTAAATTAAGTAAACAATTAATTTTAATTATTAAAATTAAATATAATTAATGATAATTTTATATGTTATAATAAAGAACAATTTTATTTAATTGTTATTTTAAATTTTATAATTTAAAAAAAATTACTTATTTTTAATAAATTTAATATTTTTTTATAATAACTTATTTTTAAAAATTATGTATATATAAAACACACAACTTAAAAATACTAATTGAATAAAATCACATTTGTTAGATGTTATAAGCATGCTAGTTCCATTTAAAAACAAAATGTATTCTCTTCGAATTCCAAGCATATCTAATTACTTCCATCATATAATAGTCGTCCATCATCATCATTACATAGAACCTATTCAAGTATATTGTTCCAAAAAGGAGATAAGCCATTCATATAGTCACTTATCACTATTAAGAAAAAAAAATCTAATAGACTACAACAATATATCGAGTATGTGAGCATATATCTAGAGATAGAAAGAAAAACCAAATAAAACTATAAATCATTTTTAGCAACCTACAAAATATGCTCTTGATCATAAAAAGGAGGGTGGTAATACTCATTCCATTGACCCTCTTGTTCCTCTTGAATGAAGTAAATGTTGGAGAAATTTCTATTTTTGGTACACTAGTTTAGTGGGAGTAACACTAGTTCATTGGGAGTTAACTGACTAGTTCTATTTTAGACTTTCTAATCTTAGACCATCACTATTATGCATGCATTCCTAATTATAGGATAGCATTGCCTATATGAGTGAAGATCACTTGCTCATTGATTAGATCATAATATACATTGCTTCTCATTCTTCATTGTGTATCTCTCTTCCTTTTCCTGATAAGATTTGTTTGCGTATGCTTTAGCTAGGTCTCATGTGAAGGTTTCCATGAAACACTAACATGGTATTAGAGCCGAGCTTCTTGGAACAACCCAAACAAGACAGAGAAGAGTGAAGAGTCCTTGAGTAAACCTAGTTTTTGTAATCGTTGAGACCTATCCCCGTCGAAGGGTGCGATGATCGCTCTCCAAGGTGCGACGTCGTAGCACTATGTTATTCATCTGGGGTGCGACGATTTAGTTTTTCACAATCGTCGCACTGTGTCCTTCACTAGGGTACGACGATTTAGCATCGTCGCACTTTACCCTTCTCTAGGGTGCGACGATTCAACAACCCTCCAAAAATTGGTTTTCTGCAGTAAAATTGTGATATCTCGAAATCAAGTCTAGTGATAATACTCACACCGTACAACTATTTTGAATGGAATTCGAAGGCCACATTCCAACTCAAAAGAAAAGGATTGTATAATTTGACGATGGAGACAAAAACATAACCTACATTAGTACTTGAGAAGACCAGATGAGCGAACCGTAAGGATGAGGCCACATGATTACTTCTTGAGTTAATATCCATTGATCTATGGTTTCATGTTGCCGCATGCAAGACTCCAAACGAGATCTAGACTACCTTGGAAAAACTCTTTAGAAAGCAGGATGAGATGCGAGGTCATATGCTTGAGGTAGAGCTAAATACCTTAGACCCTAAAAGCTTTGATAATATACATTGATTCTCATTCTTCATTGTGCATCTCTCTTCCTTTTCTTGATAATATTTGTTTGTGTGTTCTTTAGCTAGGTCTCCTGTGCAGGTTTCCATGAAACACTGACAACAAATACCAAAATCCGTTTGAATCCTCGGTTTTGAGATGTCAGCAACAATTTGCTTCCTCTCTTATAGACACATTGAAAGGAAATATAGGTAAAAATATATATGATTCATTTTAATTCATCAAACAATGGTTGTAGCATATAGGATAGCATATAATCCCCCCCCCCAAATCTATGAGAAAAAATTACAAAAAGTTGATTCCTTTCTCACCATCCAGACTGAGAATAAGCTAGAAGGTGAGGCCTATGATCTACTCTTTTCTTCTCAATTACAAAATGCAAATACAAATAAATGGGTACGCATTATCATTATAGCTATATTTTCTACCCTAGAGACACATGGAGGACCTATTAATGTTCTCATGCTGAGAACACTCTTCTATCTTGGATTTCTCATATTTTGAGGGAGGTCATGACTTGAATGCCTATCAAGATGCGACTGGTCACATGTTGCACCACTTGCAAGGTGTGATCAGTCTCTAGTTGCATCATTGGAAGCCTACAACTTCCCTTGTTACCTTCTAGATTTGATGAGTTAAGAGGAGATTAGTGTTGGGTGAGTTGTTGATATCGCATGATGATGTTGGGAACTCATACTAGAGTCAAATTTTAATAAGTTCTAGAGATCTAGAAACATCCCTTTTCCTTTTCCATCAATGCATTAAAGGAAGACATTTGAAGGGAGGATGTAGGAAGAATTCAATGCAACCTTGTGCTTCCAAAATATCCAAGCAAGGAAGAATTGAGAAGTAAACTTATGTTGTAGAGTTTCAGAGGAGCTCTTCTACAGTC
>JZKD02S2143005.1:472916-486288 GCA_000966675.3 Picea glauca
AACTCTGCCTTTTGATCAACTTCTAGGAATGTTGACTGCATATGAAATGAGGATAGGTAAAGATAATTCCACTTCTGGAGAAGCATCATTTAAAGATTATAAGAATGAGGATTCTGAGCCTGATGAAATTGAAGAAAAATTTGTGAGAAGACTAAAGAAAGGATCGGGAAAGTACCAAGGAAAATTGCCCTTCAAATGTTTTAACTATGGAAATATAGGCCACTTTGCATCTAAGTGTCCACACAAGAAGCAGGATCAAAATGATGAATGAGAAAAGAAGTTCAAACCCAAGAGATTTGGTAAAAAGAAAATTTTATGTGTAAACAATGATGACTCTTTAGAAAACACAGATAGTGACTCCTCATGTGAAGATAAGATTAATGAATTTATGCTTATGGCCCAAGAGGATTATGATAATAAAATCACAGGAAGTAATTTTGACGATGAAGAAGTTGTGGTTGACTTAGAAGGAGAACTGATTAGTGCTCTAGAATAAATTGCTAGACTGGAATCTAAGAAGAAAAAGAAAAAACAAATGTTGATACAGTTTAAGAAAGACAATAAAGAACCTAATGAAGACTTTGCCATGCTAAAAGTGGAATTATAAGAGGCAAAGAAAATAGAGGACATTCTGAAATGAAAGTTATCAGAAAAGAAGACAATATGTGAAGCCTTGGAAGAAGAGGTAGTAAAAAACAGAAAAGAGATGGAGAGGTTTAAAACATTGTATCTTCAAAACCTTCCAAGCACTAAAGACACAGTAGAACCAAATGACATTTTGAGCAAAAAAAGATCTCCGTTGTTGAAGACTATTTTATGTTATGTAAATGGTTCAAGTAGCAAACAGCCAGAAAGCAAAAGCAAAGAGCCAGTGAATATGATCAAGTTCCAAGTCAGCAGAAAATCAGACCATGAGAGTACTTTGTCACCTAAAGCTAATAAAGACAAGATTATCCCTGATAAAAAAGGAAGAGATCAAAATATGGATCAACAAATGCCAAGAAGAAGGCCATCCTTCAGGTACCAAAATTTCTTTCATGGCTACTGTTTTTACTGTTCTAATTTTGGTCATAAGATTGTAAACTATCAAATTAACTTTAGAGACATGCAACTGAGGAGGTCGAGAAATAGACAATCTTTACAACATAGAACTAAGCAACCAATGAATAAACAACATAGCACCAATCACTTTGACCTACTGAACAATGAGCTCAAATGTTATAACTGCCATAACTTCAGCCACAAAGCAGCAAAATGCCATTTGAAGAAGTACAAGGCAGATCCAAGGATAAATCCTTTAGGTATAAATTCCAGCAGATGGAAAAAGAAAGACAGTGAAAAATCTGGTCTAGTACTTTCAGCTCAAAAACAAAAATACCCTTGGTATATACACAGTGGATGTTCCAAACACATGACTGGATACAAGGATAAGTTTTTGTCTATAAGTAAAATCAAAATAGGAAATGTAACCTTTGGAAATGATGAACCAGGTAAAATCCAGGGTAAAGGGATGGTGAGTTTGAGTAATGGTAAAGGAAACGCCCAAGATGTTCTGCTTGTAGATGGGTTGAAACATAATTTTCTTAGTGTAAGTAAAATGTGTGACAGAGGATGTGAAGTGGTGTTCACTTCCAAGGATTGTAAGATAAAGTCTGTAAACTCAGGACAAGTGGTGGCTAAAGTTGTAAGGACAGAAAATAATTTATACGTGCTGAAAGAAGATAAAGAAAAGTGTCATCTAAGAAAACATGATGGAAGTTGGTTATGGCATAGGAGACTTGGACATATAAACTTTGACCACTTAATCAAGCTCAAAAATCTTGAGGCAGTAAAAGATCTTCCAAGAATATCAAAGCCACAAGACTCTGTGTGTAAACCCTGCTAAGTAGGAAAGCTAAATAGGACACAGTTTAAATCCAAGAGCTCTACTTCAACAGAGAAATCATTCCAATTATTTCATACGGATTTATGTGGACCATCAAGACAGGAAGGCACAGGGAAGGAAAACTACTTTATGCTGATCATTGAAGATTACTCCAGACTTACTTGGGTTGATTTTCTCAAAGAAAAAGATGAATCATTTGAGAAATTTAAAATATTTAAGGCTTTAACTGAGAATCAAATAGGCAAAAGGTTAAAGGCAGTAAGATCATACATAGGAGGAGAATTTATGTCAAGTGCGTTCAAGGAATTATGTGATAAACATGGGATCAAGAGAGAATACACAATCCTAGGAACTCCACAACAAAATGGAGTAGTTGAGAGGAAAAACATAACAGTTCAACAAATGGCCAGGTCAATGATGAATGAGAAGAACATTGGTCAAACTTACTGGGTAGAAAAAATACACACAACAGTCCATATTCTTAACAAGGCCCACCTCATACCACATAGTGACAAGACACCTTATGAACTATGGTATGGAAGACCTTCTTCAATCAAACACTTCAAAGTCTTTGGGAGAAAGTGCTACATAAAGAATAATAATGAAAACCTTGGCAAGTATGATGGCAGGGCTGATGAAGGAATCTTCTTAGGATATGATACCAATAGTAAAGGATATAGATGCTTTAATAAAAGATTGCATAAATTAGTTGATTGCATTGATTTAAAGGTTGATGAAGGAGGCTTGGAAAGAGAGGTGAGCACTATTGAGTCTACTACAGAGGACACAGCTGAAACTGAAGATGAACAGGTCCAAGAATCAGATGGAGAAGAGACACCCAGACAAGAAGAGTCGAGATAAAAATCATCATCAAATCCTTCCTCCAAAATTACTCAAAAGAATCATCCTAAAAGTCAGATAATTGGTGAGAAGGACAAAGGTGTACAAACCAGGAGAAGGATAATCAAAGACACCAAGCAATCACATATGGCCTTCATATCCATGGTGGAACCCAAGAAATTTAATGAAGCTAGTAAAGACGTAAATTGGTTAAAATCAATGAATGAGGAACTGGAAAAGATTGAAAATAATGACACTTGGGAACTCATTCCTAGGCCAGCAAATAAAAATGTAATAGGATCAAAATGGATCTACAAAAATAAGATGAATGAGCAAGGAAATATTGTAAAAAATAAGGCTATATTAGTCTACAAAGGAAATGCTCAAATAGAAGGACTGGATTTTGATGAAACATTTGCGCCTATAGAAATATTAGAAGCTATTAGAATGTTTATTATCTATGCTTGTCAAAAACAATTTAAAGTCTATCAAATGGATGTCAAGTCATATTTTCTAAATGGAGATCTAAAAGAAGAAGTATATATGGAATAACCAAAGGGTTTCCAACTGTCAGATAACCCTGACTTTGTCTACAAGCTGAAAAAAGCCTTATATGGGTTGAAACAAGATCCTCGTGCTTGGTATTACAGACTGGATAAGTACCTAAAAGACGAAGGGTTCAAGAGAGGAATAATTGACAACAATATATATATCAAAACAGAGGGTAATGATCTGCTCATTGTGTTGGTCTATGTAGATGACATCATCTTCTGTAGTAATAATGCTTCATTGTTAAAATGGTTTTCTTCTACCATGCAGTCTGAATTTGAAATGTCTATGATAGGGGAACTATCATTTTTTATTGGTCTACAAATTACTCAGAGGTCTGAAGGATTATTTCTTTCTCTGGAGAAATATCTAAGAGAAATGTTGAAAAGGTTTCAAATGGAATATTCCACACCTATGAGCACACCTATGGTCACTAGATGCAAGTTAAGAAAGGATGATGACTCACCTGATGTTGATCAGATTTCATATAGGTCTATGCTAGGAAACCTTTTTTACATCACAGCATCCCATCTAGACATAATGCATGTTCATGGAATGGTAGGAGGGTATCAGACTGCACCTAAACAGAGTCATTTGTTAGCCATCAAAAGAATATTCAGATACTTGAAAAGAACAATGGAATATGGCCTATGGTATCCTAGGAATAAGAATTTTCAACTATCATTCTATTAAGATGTTGATCGAGCTAATTGCGTGGATAAAAGGAAAACCACGAGTGGAGGTGCATTCTTCTTAGGAGATTCCCTTGTATCATGGTTGAGCAAGAAGCAAGGTTCCATTTCCTTATTGACTACAGAAGTTGAGTACATTGCAACTACCACTTGTTGTACCTAAGTATTATGGATGATTTAGAAACTTTTAGACTTGGAGGTAAAATATATTGCACCAATCCCAATTCATTGTGATAATACTAGTGCAATCAGTGTGTCAAAGAATCATGTATTTCACTCCAAGACCAAGCATATACCCATCAAGTATCACTTCTTGAGGGAACATGTAACCAACACTATTGTGTCTTTTCATTATATTCCATCCAAATATTAGATTGTTGCTATCTTCACTAAACCGCTTGCACAAGCTCAGTTTGAGTATCTACGCCAAAAGTTGGGCGTGACCCCACTATCAACCGAAGCGATTCCATCCTATCAGGGGGAGTATGTGATGGTTGAATATATGATACCTCCAAAAAATACTGCAACAACTTAGGGGGAGCCTATTTTCTTTGACATTGATGTCAAACGGGGAGAAAAGGTGTGGATTCTATAGTTGGAGGTCTAAGAAGAATAGTGCATCTATTCAGGGTTTCCATCAATGCAAAAGGGGGATATTGTTGGCATGTTTATAGGAAGAGTGTGCTTATCATTGATGGCAAGAACAACAACGATGTTGGTGAGTGTGCATGGAAAAAACAATAGCGAAGACACATAAGAGCAAGCTCAAGAAGCTCAGGAGGAATAGCATAGAGTTGCACACAGAGCACAAGTGTGAGCTAGGGAAGAGGGAAACATTTTCCAAAGATCAAGAGAGATAGCATTCTAAGACATGCAGACGAGATCCCATACATCAAGGCTCACAGAAGGATCAAAGGTCGCATAACCTTTGACACTTAGAAATTATTTGAATTCAGGAGGATGCATAAGATGAAGAGGAGGAGCGACAGTGGTCATTGGATCACCAATCCCAAATACCCGATGGTTGTCAGATTAGAGTCCATATAGGAGGAGCGTATAGAGGAAGATATTAGACCTTAGTTGTCGGATCAGAGCATGAAGGACTAGCAACCGTTGAATCCAGTATAACTGCTAAGAGGATAATGGCCAAGAGCCATCCTCGAACTCGTGATATGAGAAGTCGCAAAATGATCTAGGTCATTGGATCCATAGGACACATGGCGAGACATCATCATTTTGCTGACTCGTGAGTTGGAGAATTCAAAGGTGAGATTTGTAGGAACTCGTGATATGTGAAATCATGATAAGATCTAAACCATTGGATCCATAGGACATGTGGCGAGAGATCAACATTACGCTGACTCGCGAGCTAGAGAAGTCAAAGGTGAGAGTTGTAGGAACTTGCAATATGAAAAGTCACGAAATGATATGGGTCGTCGGATCACTGAGAGATCTCGATCATTGATCTGATATGAAACATTTTGGAGTTTTGCGAGTTGGGAGTTTCGAGGCAACTCATAGCAGGAACTCGTGATGTGCGAAGTCACAAAATCGATCTCATCTGTTGGTTTAGAGGGACACGTGTCATCTGATCGTTGAGACTAAGGACTACGCATGGACAAAGGAAAGAAGGCAGAACCATCGATTAAAGAGGACAGATGTCAGCAGATCTTCCATTCTGGAAGATATCCAGTCAGCAGCAACAGGATTTGAGAGTTGAAACTCTCGGAGCCCGGATCACGAAGGAAACCTCAGTCGTTGATGGAGGAAGGAGAGATATGGTTCACAGAATTGAGAAAAAATATCTGAACCATCCATTCAAGAGCACCGTCAATATCATGAGATCGACGATCATGCTCCATTACAGGGCCAGAACATGCTTGGGCCTTAATTTTTCATGAGTGAGCCGAAATTGAAACCATAGTTTTAGAGAAAGGACGTGTGGAGGCTCGTGATGAATTGCAGGGAGAAAAGTAGTTTGGCCTAAACCATCTTTGGATGTGCTCGCAATTGCATTGTCACAAGAAGCTCATAGCCCAAAGTCATATTGTGAAATGGAGCCAATGCTCACTAGACAGAAATAGGGTAGTGCCTTTTTTGTCAAGCGCTTGGTCATCGTCAGTGTTCATGCTAAGGAAGGGAATTAGAAGCCTAAGAATCCATAGTTGACTAGTTCTAACTAACATAGAATATGAAGAGTCTTGACTTCCAGAGAAGCTAAGGAACCTCGACATAACATCCACTGATGATGAAATCATAGGGAATAGAACCACCAGAGAAGATGAAGAGTTGCCATGATGATCAGGAGATGATTCGACGTGAGAAAAGGATGCAGAACAGTGAAGTGAAATGATTCTGTTGTCGAGCTATGCAGGAGAGAGGAAGAGATGCAGTGAAAAACCTGAAGGGCAGAATAGTGACATTGTGAAGAGCATGCAGAGGTATTGCGCATGAAGGATGCATAAGGTGCACAAAGAGTATAAAAATGCAGAACAGAGAAGAGGTGTTTTTCTGGGGTTGAGAGTGATTGATGAGGGTATAAGAATGCGGTGTGTAGGATATGAAGCATAGAATAAGCAAGGAACAAAAACAAATATCTGAGAGAAGAACATAAAGCACAATAGACGCAAGGAGAGAGACATTGATGCATGCAGAGCAGAGCAGTGTAGCAGAACAAGTGATGAGACTAGTAAGCCATAGATAAATGTTTTATCATAGTGATAATGTTGTAAAAAGAAAAGATTTATATTTCAGGGTGGTAGGGAGGTGCTATGAGGTGGCATGGGGTAAAACATTTGGGCATGGGGTGCATGTGATAAAAAGGAAATGTAGAGTCTTAACTATGGGTGTCTTTGTGGAGGGCTAGTTGCACCTTGTCATGAATGCAATTGTTTCCTAGCCCATTCATTTCCTTTTATTCTTCGCTTTATTTCTTTTGATATTTTTCTCTTTTGCTTTGAGGAAATATTTGAGGGCCACTATCTTGGCTTGATGACCAGAGGTGATAATGTTATCCATAAACATTTCATGAAAATGATAAGGTTGGCTCGTAATGAGACCTCCTTTCTCTTGGCTATGCCACCAAGAGCCACTACCATGGTTTGGTGACCATATGGGTGGTAATGTCATATCGGTACATGCCCATGGTCATAATAGGCTAGCTCGTGATGAGACCTCCTATCCATCAACTAATACCTTGAGTGTTTATGGTATCTTCTAGGTCCCCTTTCCTTACTGAGAAGCCTTTCACTACTTTCTCGGGGATCCTTGGGTGAAGCATCTTGAAGGTTTCATATTTGGCTTTTAATTATTGCCGGCTACTTTTACCCTTTGGGCCTTTAGCCCCTTCTTCCCATGAGTTAAGGTACAACCCTTGATAGTGTAGCCAATACCAATGCCCTAAAAGGAAAGGGGAGATGGAAGAAACAAAGATGGAAAGTGGTAAGAATGGAGGGAACGGATGATGACTCTTGAAATATCCACCCAGTAGCAACCCATCCTAAATGGAAATCAACTTACTAGGTCACTGTGTCACCCTTCCAAGTTTGAACGAGGCAAAGAGAATATTTTCCAATAAAACATCGTGAAATGAAGAAGGATTCAATACAACATGTTCAAGTGCTTCAAAAATCAGAGTGATACATACCATGATACCCAGACTCATTACCTCATGGAGCAAGACTCATTGTTACTTCAATACCAGGATGGTGTGATGGATACTATTGTTAGTGGTATGTCGACTGCATTGAAGAAAAGAGGGGTCATGCTTAAGTCATCTGGATCTCGATACTCCATGTCTAGGACCCGTGAGCCTCGAGACGTGATATCCTTAGTTATCCCTAGGCTAGGGGATAACATCTGGCTCCAACTCAGGGAAGTGTACTCATCATAGAGTGCATGAGAACCTAAACATCTCTGGTATGACATGTTCCTGCTAGATCTCAACAAAATATATTAGTAATCCCTAGGGTGGTGATATCACCCCTCGTCCATATATGATACAAATAAACAAATGAAATCATATCTAGTCTAACATATGATTATGAGCATACATATATACAAGTGAAACAAAATAATATGAAAATGCAACTACAACTATACTAATATGAAATGCAATGGTATCTATAATGGATGCAAATGCCTACCTACCTCGACTTACATGTTGGTTGAATGCTAGGTGTAGTGAAATAACCAGTGAAACCATCCTAGCAACATCTCATAATACCTACCTCTAGGCTTCATCATAAACCAAAACAATGATAAGTTAAGCACAGAAATAACATGAGTTAGGTCATGTATCATATTATCAGAAATAGTAAATTCTAGCTCATGGAGATGGGAGAGAGTGACAAAATTATGTCAAGTCACACTTCTAGGAAAGTGCTCAATCCATCTCAGAAAAGGATCATGACAATTCAAAGACTCAAGAAGTTGACTCAAAGAATATGAAGGTTGGCTACCTTGGATGCAATCATTCCTTAAGGTCTAAGATGGGACTAACAACAACCCAAAGGATGACTTACGACTTATTAGGGGAAGGTTGAAAGATCAAGATAATAAACTTCTTCTTAAGGCATTCAACTTACCCTCAAATTCTAAACGAAGGCTTTGCCCTAGAGAAAACTCAATACAAGGGAAATGTTTCCCAACTACACCCTTAGTGACATAGAGAGGTAAAGTAGTTGAAGAGTGATGGAAAACCTTGTCACAAGTACCCTGCTTCAAGCAAGCAACTTCCTCATCCTTATCAAAATCTGAGCACAATGGTGGTTGATAATGTTCTTCATATAATAAATCCAAGTGCTCAAAGGAATACTCCTCAAAATTCTCAGTGTATGAATGAAAATCATTAGGAGAAAATAGAACTAGGTCACCCTTGGGTGCTTGGAAAACATCGGTAACTACATCATATCCTTGTTTCCAAATGTCAAAATTAGTAGTAACCTCATATGATAGTTGTAAAGGAAACATTTGGAAATGATCCTCAATGTCGTAAATGGGATCCACATCATACCTAATCACATCCCATTTACGTTTTTTGACATGTATGAACTCATCAATATTATCAACCATGTCATTACCTTTATCATAACATGACAGGCTTAGTTTATCCAAGGGCTCCTCTAACACCTTTTCACTTTCCAAATCATAAAATAAAGCATCATCAAAATATTGGAAAGAGAAACAACTTACCATATTCACTTTCTCATGTGCAAGAGCATCAAAGACTTGGATGACTTCATCAAATGGAAGAGAAAGCATTAGTGCCTCGTCCTCATGACTCACCTCTTCAATCACATTTTCACTTTTATCACAACATGGAGGGTCTAGTTCGTCCAAGCATTTCCTTACTTCTTCACCTTTTGAATCATAGAAAAGGGTATCATAAAAAACATGAAAAGGAAAATGACTAACCTCATTCTCTTCTTCTTTTGCAGGAAGAATAGGATCTCGGATGGTTTCATCAAAGGGAAGAGAACACGTTAATACTTCATCATCATGATTGATATATTCAAGCTCTCACTCGTCAACTAGGTCCTCATCATCCTCGATAGAATCATGATTAAATTCTTGCTCTTCCTCATGGGATTGAAAACGTTCATCAGGATCCCTCACCTCAACGTCTTGTTGGTCGATGACTTGTTCCCATTTTTCCTGGAATTTACTAAAAAATATCTCAAGGGAAACTAATCTCTCCAGACTAAGAGTATCTAGGTTATCTTTGGGGTCATCAACTTNGCCCCTTCTTCCCATGAGGTAAGGTACAACCCTTGATAGTGTAGCCAATACCAATGCCCTAAAAGGAAAGGGGAGATGGAAGAAACAAAGATGGAAAGTGGTAAGAATGGAGGGAACAGATGATGACTCTTGAAAGATCCACCTAGTAGCAACCCATCCTAAATGGAAATCAACTTACTAGGTAACTGTGTCACCCTTCCAAGTTTGAACGAGGCAAAGAGAATAATTTCCAATAAAACATCGTGAAATGAAGAAGGATTCAATACAACATGTTCAAGTTCTTCAAAAATCAGAGTGATACATACCATGATACCTAGACTCATTACCTCATGGAGCAAGACTCACTGTTACTTCAATACTAGGTTGGTGTGATGGATACTATTGTTAGTGGTATGTCGACTGCATTGAAGAAAAGAGGGGTCATGCTTAAGTCATCTGGATCTCAGTACTCCATGTCTAGGACGCGTGGGGCTCGAGACGTGAAATCCTTAGTTATCCCTAGGCTAGGGGATAACATCTGGCTCCAACTCGGGGAAGTGTGCTCATCGTAGAGTGCATGAGAACCTCAACATCTGTAGTATGACATGTTCCTCCTAGATCTCAACAAAAGATATTAGTAATCCCTAGGGTGGTGATATCACCCCTCATCCATATATGATACAAATAAATAAATGAAATCATATCTATATGATTATGAGCATACATATATACAAGTGAAACAAAATAATATGCAAATGCAACTACAACTATACTAATATAAAATGCAATGGTATGTATAATGAATGCAAATGCCTACCTACCTCTACTTACATGTTGGTTGAATGCTAGGTGTAGTGAAATAACCAGTGAAACCATCTTAGCAACATCTCATAATACCTACCTTTGGGCTTCATCATAAACCAAAACAATGATAAGTTAAGCACAGAAATAACATGAGTTAGGTCATGTATCATATTATTGGAAATAGTAAATTCTAGCTCATGGAGATGGGAGAGAGTGACAAAATTATGCCAAGTCACACTTCTAGGAAAGTGCTCAATCCATCTCAGAAAAGGATCATGACAGTTCAAAGACTCAAGAAGTTGAATCAAAGAATATGAAGGTTGGCTACCTTGGATGCAATCATTCCTTAAGGTCTAAGACGGGACTAAAAAGAACCCAAAGGATGACTTACGACTTATTAGGGGAAGGTTGAAAGATCGAGATAATAAACTTCTTCTTAAGGCATTCAACTTACCCTCAAATTCTAAACGAAGGCTTTGCCCTAGAGAAAACTCAATACAAGGGAAATGTTTCCCAACTACACCCTTAGTGACATAGAGAGGTAAAGTATTTGAAGAGTGATGGAAAACCTTGTCACAAGTACCTTGCTTCAAGCAAGCAACTTCCTCATCCTTATAAAAATCTGAGCACAATGGTGGTTGATAATGTTCTTCATAGAATAAATCCAAGTGCTCAAAGGAATACTCATCAAAATCCTCAGTGTATGAATGAAAATCATCAAGAGAACATAGAACTAGGTCACCCTTGGGTGCTTGGAAAACATCAGTAACTACATCATATCCTTGTTTCCAAATGTCAAAATTAGTAGTAACCTCATATAATAGTTGTAAAATAAACATTTGGAAATGATCCTCAATGTCGTAAATGGGATCCCCATCATACCTAATCACATCCCATTTACATTTTCTGACATGTATGAACTCATCAATATTATCAACCATGTCATTACCTTTATCATAACATGACAGGCTTAGTACATCCAAGGGTTCCTCTAACACCTTTTCAGTTTCCAAATCATAAAATAAAGCATCATCAAAATATTGGAAAGGGAAACAACTTACCATATTCACTTTCTCATGTGCAAGAGCATCAAAGCCTTGGATGACTTCATCAAATGGAAGAGAAAGCATTAGTGCCTCATCCTCATGACTCACCTCTTCAATCACATTTTCACTTTTATCACAACATGGAGGGTCTAGTTCGTCCAAGGATTTCCTTACTTCTTCACCTTTTGAATCATAGAAAAGGGTATCATAAAAAACATGAACAGGAAAATGACTAACCTCATTATCTTCTTCTTTTGCAGGAAGAATAGGACCTCGAATGGTTTCATCAGAGGGAAGAGAACACATTAATACTTCATCATCATGATTGATATATTCGAGCTCTCACTCTTCAACTAGGTCCTCATTATCCTCAATAGAATCATGATTAAATTCTTTCTCTTCCTCATAGGATTGGAAACCTTCATCAAGATCCCTCACCTCAACCTCTTGTTGGTCAATGACTTGTTCCCATATTTCCTGGAATTTACTAAAAAATATCTCAAGGGAAACTAAGTGTTTATGTTATCTTAGAGGTCCTATTTTATTATTGAGAGTCCTTTCACTACTTTCTCAGAGATACTTGGGCAAAGCATCTCGAAGGTTTTATATTTGGATTTTAATTCTTTCCAACTACTTTTACCCTCTAAGCCTTTAGCCTCCTCTTCCCATGAGGTAAGATGCAACCCTTCATAGTGTAGCGAATCCCAATGCCCAAAAAGGAAAGGGGAGATGGAAGAAATAAAGATGGAAAGTAGTAAGTATGGAGGGAACAGACGATGACTCTTGAAAGATCCACCTAGTAGCTACCCATCCTAAAGGGAAATCAACTTACTAGGGCATTGTGTCACCCTTCCAAGTTTGAACGAGGCAAAGGGCATAATTTGCAAGCAAATGTCATGAAATGAAGAAGGATTCAATACAACATGCTCAAGTGCTTCAAAATCAGATTGATACATACCATGATACCCAAACACATTACCTCATGGAGAAAGAATTACTGCTACTTTAGGACGAGGCTGGTGTGATGGATATTGTTGGTGGTGGTATGTGGACTGCACTGAAGAAAAGAGGGGCCATGCTTAAGTCATATAGCTCTTGGTACTCCATGTCTAAGACCTATGGTCCTTGAGACATGATTTGCTTAGTTATCCCTAGGCCAGGGGATAACATAGTTAAACAACTGCTCAGAAAATTTACAACATAACAACCAAAATCTAAAATTCAGTCAAACAAAGATTACAAGAGAATTCAACTCCCCGAAAAATGCTACTGCAATTTCCAATTTACTACAAGAACCAATTGTGGAAATGAGAAGAGAGATTTTAAATAGTAGAATGTTTCTTTGTATGGGTGTTCGAAGCTTTAAGAAAAATATACTTGGTTTGGAGTGCCTACTCGTGGAATTGAAAATATAGTAAGAGAAGCCTCTTACATTAAGAGAAAAACAAACCAAAAGAAGTTTAACCCTCTTAAATTCGTACAGTGTTGAATTAATTTAATATAACTTAATTTTAGTATCAAGAATTTTTACAGTTAATTATAATTATATTGACATTGTCTATTAATTAACTACTCAAATTTGGGGATTAAACAATTTCTCTTTAGATTTTGGGCAAAATTAAACAAAAAATATCAAGAAAAAAAACTAAAACATAAAAAATTAGACTATCGCTTATTATAATAATTAACAATACCTTTAATTTTCATTGTTGATAGATTTATCGATCACTTTCAGGTGAATCACTCTTAGTTGATAATATTTTTATTGCTTCTAGATTTATGGGTCACTTTCAAGTGAATGACAATACTTATGTTTTTTATTTAGTAAAAATTTATGG
>JZKD02S2143006.1:24230-36199 GCA_000966675.3 Picea glauca
GCTGGAAAATGGTACATTGAGCTCGATCGCTCAAGATACTCTTCCTTCGGTGAGCTGGCAATGGCTTTCCTAAACCATTTTCAGTTACCTATGAGATACGACGCTGGCACAGAGCTGCTGGCCAATTTCAAGCAGACGAAAATGGGCCATATCTATGATCACATCCGAGAATGGAGACACCGGAAGAGTCTCATTAAGGTGCCAGTCCCACCAACATTCCTACTTGAGTGGTTCCTTAAGTCTTTGGTCCCACAGTTATCCAAAGACGTCGCAACGTCGGGTGTATTCTCCGAAAAAGATGTCATCATGAGAGCTCAACAATTTGAGATCATATATTCTCAGTCTAGTTTATTATATAACATCTTGCCAGATGCGCCACGCTCAATACTGGATAAAACTAGACAAAGAGCTAGACCACATGCCGATGGTATTGTTGGTTCATCACACACAAAGCCCACTGAGCAATTGACGAAGCAGTTGCAATAGTTATCTATACAACACATAGCGGCCAGCCAAACCACTACTTTGGCTGCTCCCCCTACCCAAACGTCGGAAATACACACAGTGCAGTCGACTAACCCAAAGGCCACCCAACAGCCTGAAGGAAAGAAAAAACAAGGAAAGAAGGGTAAGGGGGATAAAAACCCACCGATAATGCTGGCGGGGACAACAATGAAAAACATAAGGCAAGGTATCCATGCAACTTGTGCGCGGAAGATCACCCGACCCATCTATGTCCTCGACTTGCAGAGGCCCAAAAATTTTTCACGCAACAAAAGTAGGTGGTGTTGACCAATCCATTTCAACATGGGAAAAATCTAACTCAAGCCTCTACAAGCACAGAAGGGGGCAGCCAAGAACCCTGTCCTCCTTTGAACAACCCCGCATCCATGAACGTATATATGGTTATGGGTGATGCTTTTATATCGACTAGAGCGCATGACTATAGTAAACCAAGCACTTCTGAGAAGGGTAAAGAAGCTGACCTCCCAACTCTTCCTCTACAGATTGAGAAGAAGTTGGGAGAAACAATGACACACATTCCCAAAGGTGCATTTAAAAAAGCTTCTCATAACCCAAACACAAAGGCCGCCCAGAACTATTCTGTGGTGGAGGATTTATCACAAACCCCTTGTTCGATGTCTTCTTTGGAGGTCCTCCAAAGCTGCCCTTCCCAGAGGAAATCCTTGTTAACTGCTTTAGGATCTACCAAGACTTGTAATCTGGGTACAATCATGCTGGATACAACCGACTTAAAACCTCGTCTACCTTACCACGTAGCATTTTAGATAGTGGTGGCTTATCCCATGAAAAATTTTACTCAGAATATCTTCCGCACGGTGGTTGATGAGGGCGCCTCGACATGCGTTATGTCATTGGCATGTTGGAAGGCCGTGGGCCAACCTGTTTTGTCTCTGTCACCTACTCTCCTCACCACTTTCAACGAACGTTCTTTCCGACCACATGGTATGGTTCCTTCTTTCCTCGTACAGTTAGGAGGGAAGACCATGTGCGTCGAAGTTGAGGTAGTCGATGCTCCCCTCAACTATAACCTCTTTTTAGGAAGGAGTTGGAATTATTCCATGCAAGCTGTAGTTGCTACAGTTTTCTGGGTCTTTTTGTTTCCACATGAGGGCCGGATAGTGACCATCGATCGATTGTCCTTCTTTAGACCTGACCCTGCTTTGGGGGCATCCATGGTCCCGATGATTGATAATCCTCAACCAGGTGTCGTCAACGTAGGGGTTGGTTTGTGCCCATCTTTGATGGGTACCTTTGATTACCTGCCCCCTCAAGGCAATATCAAGTTTATATCCAATCACCATAAGTTTGAGATTTTTCAAGTTTCGTCGTTCCGCATGACTTAATTCAACGATCCATGGACACTTCCTTCCCCATTAGCCACGATGGACGGGACATGGCATCCGGTCATGTCCATGCCTTTGTCTGCAACTGAAGTAGTATACTCCTTAGTCCAACAAACTTCATCCCACACTGATCCAGCTCCTGTGCAACAGTTAGATCCTCTTCTAGAGCCTATTTGGGCTCAGGGTTCTCTCACTCACACTGATTCATTGGACTTAGTCTTGCCCTCCGATGAAGCAATAATTGAAGTAATGACTAGTCCGGATAAACCATGGGAAGATCTTCATCACAGATTGTAGTTCCTCCCAGAGTTAAGCTGAATTGAAGCGAGAGAATTCACCGTGACCATGAAGAGAGAGTGGTCTTGTCCTATTAATCCCTTAGCTACACACGAGGTTTATGCTGAGGGTAATATGACAACTATCGCTGAAACCTTACCGATCAATATCTCCCGAAACCCTGGTGTCATGGAGAATGTATTCATTAGAGTGGACTGCTCCCTCAAAGAGATTCAAATCTACACAGATCTTTTCAAAGAATTCGGCGACGTTTTTTCCTAGTCTTACGAGGAAATTCCAGGCATTGATCCAAGAATAGTTGAACATGAAATCATAACGTATCCTGATGCCAAGCTAGTTTGGTAGAAGCTTCGTCCAGTTAATCCTAAGAAAGAAGTGGCCATTAAGGTTGAGGTTGAGAAATTTATAAAAGCCAGGTTTATATATCTAATCCATTTGACCCAATGGGTGTCAAACCCCGTGCCGATCAATAAAAAACAAGGCACGATTCGTGTATGTACCGACTTTCATGACTTGAATAAGGCATGTCCCAAAGATAATTTTCCCACACCATTCATCGACTAGATCATTGATGAATGTGCGGGTTGCGAAGCCTTTTCTTTCATGGAAAGGTTTTTGGGATATAACCAAATTCAAATCAAACCCGAATACCAACAGAAAATGACATTCATCTGCCCATGGTGTACATTCGCATATCGAAAAATGCCTTTTGGTCTCAAAAATGCTGGAGCCACCTTTCATCGAGCCATGTCTTTTTCTTTTCATGACCTCAAGCATATAGTCAAAGCTTATCTAGATGATTTAGCATCACGATCTCGCAAGAGAATGGATCATCCCACACACCTCCGACTTATATTCGAACGTTGTCGCTACTTTCGGATTCGCTTGAATCCAAACAAGTGCAGCTTATGCATAACATTAGGACAATTGTTAGGTTTCATAGTATCAACAATAGGGATCATGATTGATCCTCTCAAGGTTGAGGCAATAATTCAATTGCCCCCCCCATGCACAATCCTTTAACTTCAGAGTCTACAAGGCAAGGTGAACTTTTTACGACGCTTCATTGTCAACTATGTCGAAATCACTAAGGGATTTATGCACTTACTAAAGAAAGACGTTCCATTTTACTGGGACGATGCGGCTCACCGCTCTTTCGATGCATTGAAAAATGCCCTCACAACTGCACCGCTGCTCTGGCCACCTAACTATAACAACGATTTCTTATTATATCTGGCTGCAGCAGAGTCAACTATTGGCATGGTTTTGTTCAGGAAGATGACTTGTTCTCAAAATATGTGATCTATTACCTAAGCTGAGGCCTCGTAGGACCGAAACTTAATTATTCTCACATTGAAAAACTTGCATTGGCAGCAGTTCATGTTGTTCAACAATTCCATCATTATGTTCTATTTCTCAAGACCACCGTCATTGCTGTCGTGAATCCATTCCAGTACATGTTGACACGATGGGTAATAGGCGAAAAAATCAGTAGATGGATAGTCATCCTCCAAGAGTTTGACTTAGACTTCATCTCAGCCAAGTCCAAAAAGTCACTGGTCTTCGCAGAACTCATTTCGGAACTTCCAGTTGAGTTAGGTGACGTTGTGCCTGAAGAATCGCCTATCCGGGGAGATATGTTTTTGATCACATCTTCAGATCCCTGGTATGGAGATACAATTATCTATCTCTAGACTTTGAAGTGCCCCACCTCTGCTTCCCGCAATGAGCATCGATGTATACGCCATCAGCCTAAGAATTATCTCATCATCGAAGATACATTGTATTGGCGAGGTGTAGACTGAATCCTACGTCGATGTCTCACTCATGAGGAAGAAGTTATCGTGCTTAACAATTGCCATACCAGAGCTTGTGGCGGTCATTTGTTTGGGTTGGAAATATCCCAAAAGATTCTACAAGCAGGTTACTTCTGGCCGACACTTATCAAAAATTGTATCAAATCAGTCAAGAAGTGCCATCCATGCCAAATCTTCTCTCAGAATATGAGAGCGCATCCCGCTCCCATGTTTCCTGTCGTCACAGTTGGTCCCTTCACCAAGTGGGGGATTGATTACACTACTTGCACCCCTCCTTCAGCAAGGGGGCACCGCTATATCATCGTAGCTGTAGACTACTTCAAAAAGTAGGTTGAAGCTATGCCAACATTTAAAGATGATGGAGAGACTGCAGCTCTCTTTTTATTCAACCAAATCATAGCAAGGTTCGGTGTCCCGAGGGAGATTTTCACTGACCATGGAAGTCACTTTCAGAACCATATGATGAAAGAATTAACATCAAATCTTGGGATATGGAAAGAAAATTCATCACCCTACTATCCCCAAGCCAATGGGCAAGTGGAAGCTGTAAACAAAACTCTTAATACTATTCTACAACGCACTATCAACTCAGCCAAGTCAAATTGGCATTTGATGTTATACTCGACATTATGGGCCTACCGAACATCTGTTAAGACTGCAAACAGATTCTCACCTTTTTAACTCATTTACGGGTTGGATGCAGTCTTGCCCATCGAATGTCAGATCCCGTCTCTAAAGTTGGCAGTACAACTGTTGCCAGACACTTCTCCACTCGAAGCACGGTTAGTATACCTAGAAAAACTCAATGAGCAGCGTCGTGATGTGGCCCTGGCCAATGAGGATCACAAACATAAGGTCAAGTGTCAATATGATAGGTCCGTTCATCCTCGGATTTTTTTTGAAGGCGACCTTGTCCTGGTCTACGACCAACATAAGGACCCCCTAGGGGTAGGAAAATTTAAACCCATGTGGTTCAGACCCTTCATCATAAAAGAGGTGTTAAAAAAGGGTGCTTCTCGTCTGGTTGATTTTGAAGGGAACACTTTGGCAGAGCCTAGAAACAAGCTCTACCTAAAGAAGTATTACTCATAGGTAGGTCACGGTGGGTAACTTTTTGTAACATATGTATAGTCTTTGTACTATTAATTTTTAGTTTAGTGTTATGGACGTGTCGTTGATATTATCTTTCGTCACTGTGGCAGATGTCAAGTGATTCTAAGGTGTTCATTGGGTATGTAGACGGTGCTAGTCAGCACACTCGGAGGCTTGCCTCCGCAGCTTGGGTAATATTTACAAATCAAGGCCAATTACTATCTTTCGGAGGTATATGCTTAGGTGACACTACAAACAATGTTTCCGAGTATAACGCAGTTATTGAGTTGCTTCGTGATTCTTTGTCATTGGGTATCTCTCATCTCCGGGTCTATCTCGACGCTCAACTGGTTGTGTCTCAATTAAACAAAGTGTACCAGGTTCATGATCCAACTTTACACCGACGATTCCTTAGGGTACATCTCTTAGAATGAAACTTTGATTATATTACATATTTTCATGTTCCTAGGAAATTAAACCAAGTTACAGATACTCTATCTAATCAAATTTTAGATTGGCATCTTGCACACATATGAAAGAACATTGATGTAAGCATGTAAATACGTTTTTGCACACATGATCCATAAGACACAAAAGACCAAAAAACCATATATAATATCATAAAGTAACCAGAGTACATGGATGGATGCAAACGCCTCAAAAATAGGACCAACAACGAGTCATATGGCTTATGCCCTCAAAAAATATATACAAGTAGTGCTCGTGGCATGTCAAAATGTCTAGCTAAAGTCAGGGCCTGTGGGCCCTGTTATACTGGTCCACAGCATTGGCTAAGCACTGAAACAATCGGACCCACGTCCATGGTGCCCCCACTACATGAGGCTGCATAGAAGGTGGCAGGTCCTCAATATCTACCATCGGGACTGTACGATTAACTGCAGTGAAGTTACGCTCAACCTGTCTCAATACCCTCTCAGCCTCCCCAGCCGGAAGATCTCCTGCTACTGCTGGTCCCCCGGTGGTGGCAGGTGCGGCCCCTGGCCGAGGACGATGCCTGTTCCTCGCATAGTCAGCGAGTCGCACTGGTCCTACATCTGCACACAATGAACACATATCCATCAAATAATATGGCATAACAAAAAAATGATATATATAACAAAACAACATAAAAATTCCATATACAAAAAATTACAAAGGTGGAGACTTACCCATCGCCCCTCGCACCTCACCAGGAGGTACTGGTATCTCTGGGTCTCTCAAAAAGTCAATCCTGGCATAGGAGTAGTCCTCTATAACCAGGATCTATCGTGACAACCATGCAAAAAAGTCATCATTGAAGGACTCATTGGTCCTTCCACCACCCTGTCATGGTAGTAGTATTGCCCATCTACATACAGTCAGAAGAGAGGCCTGGTGTCCTCGTACCACTGCTCGAGGAATAAAACTCAGAACTCTCTCAAAAAGAACAAACAGAGAATGGTCCCGAACCTGAAGTTCCTATGTGTCTGCAAATGACAATCTATCAACTGCCTCTTCATGCACTCAAGGAAAGTGGTACTCCAATCAAAAACTTGTGCATTTAAGCACTGGACAACACAGTTCATCTGTGCATGGGACGCCTGATGTAGAGCTGCAGAACCAGTAATTCACCCAATAAGCAATACTATCGCTTGTAGTGATAGGTTAGTGATCTTTCTTATAGGCACATGCATGCTCACACAGTCCGTATCAGCCGCACAGTATAGACCTATGAGTTCCTCTATGTTATGCGGCCCCGCAGGAAAAGTCCAGAAATTGACTGGTTCCCCTCTCCTAGAGAGGCCAGTCAAAAAGTAAATGTCCTCGATCGTGGGCACCAATCACTGCCCCTCTAACATGAATTCCTCTACATCTGGATGCCAGTAGTCAACCAAGGCATTCAGTAACCTCGGTTGTGCCCACATGAAAGGACATAGAAAAAACTTGAGTAACCCACACTACATCAATGTAGCTGCAGCATTAGGGTCTTCCCCGACCAACTCATTCACCTCTTCGTGATCTCTTTCTCTCCAATGGACATACATCTTGCAAAAAAAAAAGGTTCAAGAGAGTTAAACCCTTTCTTTTTGTGTCTTTAGCATTCAATAAGGGGGTCCATGCGTGCTGTATTGGCGACAGTCGCGTGTACATGCGGCCTGTCCTGAGACAGCTTGCGTGGACCTAGGGATGACCTTTTAAAGGTCGACGCCCCCCTAAAAAATGAAACCCAATGCATAATTAAAGACATAAAATGCAAGATAAGGGAGTTTGTACTTACTTTGTCTAGACATAAGTTCGTTTCGTCCACTATAGCTCCCAGAATCACCACTTTAATCAAAGGTGGTCTTTTGGCTCCAGAGTCTATTTCCAAATCAACAATGGTGATAATGAGTTTTCAGCTTCTATTTATAGAATTTTTGGCCTCTTTTTGTCATTTGTTTTGGCCTCCCTTATCATTTTATTTATACCAAAAATTATTTAGAGTGATTTAGGAGTTATATAGGAGGGATTTGATCGGGTATTGGGACAATTTTTTTTGAGTTTTGAGTATTTTTTGATGGTCCGTGGAATTTTTTTTCCGATGATCAACTTGAACATATAGGTTAGGTTTCTTCCCTGATTTTTGTATCTCGTTGTCTTTTTTCTTTATCATAGGATCGATCCCATCAGGTTGTGACACAAAACCATCATCTTTTCTTTAGAAGTGTCGTAACTTGGTGGTAGAGATTATCGAAACATGAATGCCCTAGGTAGATCCTGGTTGCATTATGGTATTCATGCTGCCCCTAAAAACACTGTAGGATCAAGAGTCCTTGTAGTTTTTCCTTAATACGAGTTTGAGCCTCATTTGCATGATTCTTCTTCGCTCTTGACCTCACCCTTAGGACTCCCAAAAAATAACGAGTCTTCTTTTAATCCCTTTTCAGACCCTCTAAATATGAAAAGATTTCCGAGCGATCTTGTGGCCTTTCACGCTCGTTAAACTGAAATTTGAAGTCATGCTTGTCCGATGGTAGTTTACCCCTTTTTCGGTCCGGACGGTCAACTGTATGAACAAAGGTATACTCTATGGGACTTCAGCTTTATAGAAGAGTACTCTCAGGTATAATTTTATCCCTTTTTCGGGCATGAGGGGCTAAACTTACGAAGAAGGAACCCCCACAGAGTCCATAGTTAAGCTCTTTTTAGACTCCCTAAAATTGAAAAGATCACCGAGTGACCTTATTCTTTCACACTCGTTAAACTGGTCCAGAAGAACATTCTTGATGGAGTCCATAGTTAATATTTTTTCAGACTCCTTAAAAATAAAAAAATAGTCGAGTGATCTTGTCCTTGTCACACTCATTAAAATGGTTTTGAATCGATGTCTTATCGATGCTATTTTACCCCTTTTTCAAACCGACTAGACTATCTTCGAAAAAGGTACCCCAACATAGTCTCCTTTTATGTTTTTTCAGACTCTCTAAACATGAAAAACCACCGATCTTACCTTCTCTAGGCTTGTTAAACTTACATCGAAGGACGTTGCCATTGTGTGTTTTATTAACCACGTTTGCATACCTTATACGCCAGCCTTGTAATAGTTTGCTTCTGCGTCTTAACACCTTTGGCCCCCGGAGGATTTTTCCCAAGTATCATCCTACTAGAACATCAGCCTTGTCCTTGTGCCTTGAACTTGTATGTTTGCAACACTCGTTCCTCCATTGTAACATAATATTCCTATAGTCTTTTTCCCAAAATTATTACAAAAGACAAAAAAAATCAAATATACCTCAAAAAGAGGAAGGGAAAAGTATTTTCTTTATTGGCAGCATAATGAGTCTCCCTTGGATAAAGCACATCTGTCCATTTATTCATCAGACTATGGGATGTAGTACGAACTTAGGAAGCTTTTTCTCGCTATATAGAGTTGTTTCCTCCACCATATGGAGATTTTGTGTTGCCTCCTACTTCGTAGACTTATGATTAATGCCATGCTGCCTGAGTCTCATCATTTGTCATGCTATTTTCCAAGAGAAGTTTTTCCCCAAGCCTGAGTCGCCCCCCCTGCAATATGTCTCTTGTCCTCATACCCGACCATCCTGAATGTCCAATCAAGTCCTTATTCAAAATCAATGAAGCCTTCAGTCTGATCATCAAGATTATCTAGTCCATGACCGATGAGCTGTCGAAGACCTTTGGGTAGTGCATTTGTACACTCATATTACACTCCTACCTGAGTTTTGAAGATTTTGAAGTTGTTTCTCGAGCTCTGAAGATCTCATCTCCAACCATCAGGCCCTATCATCTTCTAGAAGATGGATACTCTATATGTATATCTTTTCGATTTCGAGATGTAGCTCCGTTGTGTATTGTTCACGACTACTCTTTATATAACATGGATCTACAATGTATTTGATTGGTAGCCATGATTCTATTTTATCTCGAGCATGGGTATGCCCGCCTCGGTGAGACATTTGTTATTTTGCAGATGACACCTCCTGGTTCATGATCCTTGGGTTCAATCGTTCGACACGTCAGTAAAGATTGGTAATGTATTTCGGAAATCAAATTCTCTTCTGACCTCACACATTAGGGGGCATCTGTTATAACCCTAAATTGCACCATACCTGCTTACCTAGCATCAGGTCATATTAGATCCCTTCTTTGCCAAAGCACTACTGAACAACTCTTTAAAAATCCTCTTTTATAAGGGCCCATGTGCCCTATTCCGTTACTGCATGCGTGTACATGCTAGCTGAACTAAAATAGCTCGCATGGACCGACAAAAGCATGAAAAAAGGAAAGTTGTTAATGGAACACACAGCTCTGGGTGAGTTAACTAAAAATCCCGGCCATGCATGGCCTAGGGTTCTTCCAAATACCTAGCTTCTTCTAGCCTATAAAAGAAGGGCTAGGGGTCCCATTTGGAAAAGGAAAAATATAGAAAAGAAACTCTTCCCATTTGCATATTCCCATTGTCCCAACCCTTTAGCCATCCTTGTGCCAGAATAGAGACAAAGAAAAGAAGTTGGAGGACAGTTGAAGAGGAGCCCAGGATCAGGTTCACGGAGCGGTGGCCAGTCTCGACTTTTTGTAAGTTGACTCATTCAAAGTAATAAAGAAAGTGATTTCCCCATCCCAATTCACGAGTTATTCATAATTTTTTAAATGCATGTTTTGAATCTCTAACCTGTTAGTCTATAGGTAAGATGCATATGTAGTCGTTGCTTGTCTTGTATGTAGGCTAGCATTGGAAAGGAGAACTGCAAACAAGTGATCAAGTGCGACAAGGGATTGACATCAAATGCTTGGAACGAGGTAGGTTGATCTAGCCATGTTTTACTGAAAAGAAATAGGATTTAAGTTTGGGGATGAAGGTAGAAAGTATATTTTCTCTTGGTCATATCTGCATGCAAAGCATAACCCTATTTGCTAGTTCATAAGGAGATTTTCCTCATAACAGGGGGGGACCTTAGGATCCCCACTGAATAGAAAGGTGCCCTAATATCTAAGATAATCTATCAAAATGGAATCTCAAACTGGTGGCTTTAGAAACTATTGGATAGAGATAATCAAATCCAAGGAACTGCAATTAAGGTTGGATCACTGAAAACCATGTAAAAATCTCAATGGTGCGATAATGAGGTAGAGTCAAGAATGTGAGATACTACTAATTCTGAGAGAAACGAGGTTTCTCTTAGCTTGTTCTAAGGTGACCCATCAATGAATAAAATGGGACCAAGTTACACAATGTCATGAGACTAACCCTTAAAATAAATGTGCTAGTGTTGATCAAGAAAATTCCATTGGCACTAAGGGATAAGAGGAATCCTTAATAACTAGCATAAAATAACATCCAAAGAATGAAAAATAATGCTATATATCTGGAAACAAATGTTTTGGTTAGAACATGTGGGGATATACCTAAATGGAAACTCCCACTTGAGGGATAACTCAACTCACACATGTCTAGTATTTTGGAACAATCAACTGGAAAAATGAACTACCAAAAGTACAAATATCATTTGTGAAATAATTATCTGAAGTCAAGCACACAAGAAAATAAAAATAAAGGAGTAGTGAGGACTCTCCTTGCTTGGTTTGAGATAATCCATTAATGAGGAAAACGTTCCCAAGGTATTCCACCCTAATGATCAAACTCCTAGAATACATGTGTTGAATTCGATAGGGGAAGGTCCATTCCAAGAAAGGGACAAGGTAACCCTAAAAAAATAGAATGAAGTACAAATCATAGTATCATAATTGATGGAAGTCGATAGAAGGTTAGGGATGGAAAGAAAAAAGAGATGGACTCATGACTTCCCTTGTTCAAATCACACAAGAAAGGATAAATTGGCAGCGTCTGAAATCATTCCACGAGGAATTGTCAATTACTAAGCAAGAGGTTGTTCATGTGATGAATTGTGAAAATGGGACAACTAAAGGCCAATACTTGACCAATATAGACAATAAAGACTTGTGGACACAAGGGTGAATTGTAATAGTACTTAGGAGGAACTGAATATACTCCATGGGACACAAGCGTGACCCATCACATATGATTTGAACAAAGGAAACAAAGGGATTTTTCCAAGAAAGGAACATGTGCCAAGAAAGCACAATATCTACTCGGTATTCCCAGAGGGGTGTTAGGTGAGGAGTGAAGATCATAATGAGGGGATAATGACTCCAAAAACTAATCAATTAATGTGTCAATAGACACAATAACCAAATGGAATCCCAAAATGGGGACCACTCGAAAGAAGTGGGGGGAGAGACAAGGAGATAATATTCCCCAGTGAGAAACTAGATGAATGGGATGTAGAGGGTGAAAAATGCAAGTGGAAGTAACTAGAGGTAGGGGCATCAATGGTAATCTCCTTGAGCATGGGTGAATTGATACATAAAAATAAATAATTGTTGTAATATGGAG
>JZKD02S2143017.1:30223-44646 GCA_000966675.3 Picea glauca
ACCTCTGAATCAAGAAGACAATCAGTCTCCACAACCAACATGTACTTCATTCTAAAATCTATGTTGTGGAAGTATTCATACTTGATTCTGACTTGGTGATATCCAAATGTCAAGTCTATTTTAGAGAACACTTTAGCTCCTCTGAGCTGATCGAAAAGACCATCATTCCTGGGTAGTTGGTACTTGTTATTGATGGTCATCCTGTTTAAATTTTAGTAGTAGATGCACAACCACAAGGTACCATATTTATTCTTTACAAACAAGGCTAAGGTTGGTTCTCCCTACGGGGACACATTCAACCTAATATACCATTTATGCATAATTTATTTTAACTACACCTTTAAATCCACTAGCTCTGGCATACTCATCCTATAGGGAACTTTAGATGCCAGTATTGCTACTAGTATAAGGTATTTGGAAAAATAGAGATCTTGTTTAGGAGGAAGTATGGGTACCTCCTCTACAAATACACCATTGAATTCATACAACATTGGGTGATCCTCAATCTTTAGCTTACTATTCTCTACTTCATTTAGCACTTGTATTGCATACAAGGGACACCCTTTTAGAATAAATTTATTGATTTGTAGTGCTAATATTTTCCTCACTGATACATGCTTCTTGATGCCCTACATCGCCCTAGTGTTTCCTTCACTATCTTCACATTCTAGGATTTTTTCATAGCTGTCTAGTTTTTATTTATGGGTAGCCAACTAATCCATGCATATTATCACGCGATATGACCACAAAGCTAGGATGTTTAAGGCTACTTTTGTATGCAATCCATTCATTTCAAATGGTCATGCTTCAATATTTTTTGTCACCTTTCACTTGGTTCCTGTGCTAGTCGAACTAACCATGATTTTTAATGATTCCTTCTTTGTAAGGTACATGCTTCAACAACTTGGGGTGAAATATAGATAAGGTTGGAACTAGGGTCAATCAAAATTGAAATGGGTTGTTTGGAAATTATACCTTCCAGCTCCACCACTGAAGCTTGGTGTTCTACCTACAGATTCTTGACATTTGCATAAATTAATGGCACATTCCTAGACAGTTCATTAATGATAATATCCTCTTGATAATTGTAAACTGTTTTGTTTTCATGCTACCTGTGAGGGAATTCACTCAACATATGTGCTTCTCCACAACCCCAACATTGCAGATGTCCTTTATTATGTTCCTCTACTTTCTCCCTTGCTCTGTTGGTCTGTTCCCACTTTGAGATGTGAAATTCTACTGGTGTATACTTCTAGTCGGATAGCCAGGATGGGCACTTCTTTTTGGATTTTGTATTGTGAAGGTATAGATCCGTTTCTCTGAAATCCAGGCTTATCCTTCCTTTTCCAATCCTTAATAGGTTCTTTCCTATTCTTTCATTAATCATAACAAAATTTGTCCTTTTTAATGGTGTTCTCTAGTGTCTTAGGCTCATCAAACTCAATCCTATCCTGATAGGACTGTGGTAATCCACTAAGGAAGCACTATATCATCTATTTCTCATAATTGAGATAAGGGACATACCTTAACAACTCTAAGAACCTCTTTGCATAAGCATACATGGTAAGTTTCCCTAAATCATGTTCATGGGACTCTTTAATTTTATCATCATAGTACTTCTCTAATAAATATGATTTCCTGAATTATCTATCAAACTATTTCTAGGTTATCTTACTTTCCTTTAATCCATTAACATTCTTGAGGTCCTCCCACCATATGGAAGCTCCTCCATTCAAATCAATTTTTTTTCCTTTCGTTTGTACTTTCTGAGTAATTATGTACATGAAAATACTTCCTTAATCCTAGCAGCCAAGCCTCAACCTCCTCTCCTTTATTTATTTCTCCATCAAAGGTAGGTAGATTTTCCTTCTTTAATTCCTCTATTAGATAAATATTCAAGTGTATCTTCTTCTTCTTCTTCAAAGGGATACTTGACCCAATGTCATTTCTAGACAAATCTTTTATATTGGTCTTTCCAGTAGATAACTATGTGGAAGAGTCACCACTAAATCAATTTTTCTTATAATTCCCGAGTCTTTTTCTTGAGGAACTCCTCCCTAAATTAATGTGAGTTAGTCCATGATTCTAATTATCTGATGAGATCTGAAACTTTTCAGACTACTATCATACTACATTACAGGTAACTAGACCTTGCTACAAGTTCTTTGGGATCTCATAAAGACTCTGTAGTAGTACTGTATTTAATTCTGCCTACTTGGCTTGAGATTTTATGAGCCTTTCATTTTTTTCTTTCATACTCCTCATTGTTTCTACCAAGTCTAGAGTGGTTTCTCTATCCCTCCTGCCATCATATTACTCATATAAAAGATGTGAGGTCTCTTCCATGTTGAGCTGCACCATTCACTTTTGTTTTCCTTTTCTTTTCTATATCTCCTATGTGTTGAAACAATAATCCATCATTAGCAAATCACCATTCAAATTACATGCGACAAGACTCTTGGCCTCACCGAGGCTTAAATATTCCTTAATAGTCCTAAACTAGGACTCTAATCCTACTGACAATCATGTTCATAAACTATTGTTAGCAGACATTAACATAATCATATTATTAACAGGAAATACATAAATCTATCACATGCATGATATCATGAAATCCATTCGTCCTTGTTGGTCCAATTCAAGCCTAGAGTTTGAAATCTTCTCTGATACCACTCTGTAACACACCCGACCCTCTAACCTACTTAGGTTGGTGGGATGTCAAAATTCCATTTCCGTAAATGGTTCTTTTTAGGGAGTTAACTAGGAGGATGGAAATATGCTCACCATGACCTTTCCATTAGTTATCCTCATGGTCGAAAACTAGGTTCTAGCATGATATAGATGGCCCTCCAAATCCATGTGGTATTTTCCTTCCACCACATTCCTGTTTTGGCGTGGCTACCATGTGGAATTCTCCTCATCACCTGCACAAGTGGACAAGGTAGGTGTGTGTGCTAGTGTGGCAGTGATGTGTCCTTGGGCATGCCAAAATCCATCTTACAAGCTAGGTAAACCCCTTAGAGGGAAGAATTCTATGCATCTAGTAGTTAGACTTACCTAAATAGAGGATATTGGTTTACTCAAGAACATATTAATAGATGATTGACAATTGGTTGGGTTCAACTCGTTTGGGATGCAGGTTATACGATCCTAACACTCTTCTCTCGAATGTTTCTTTTCAATCACTTCACCTTGATGGATCCAATGGTTGTTGTAGAGCACATCTGATGGATGGAATCTCCACGGGTTCACTAATTGGAAAGGTAAATATAAGAGGCTCTCCCTTAATTCAAAAACTTCAACAAATACATATCAGGATGGTTAATGGTTTGGATTCACTTGGGATTCCCCAACCGACACAATGATTAAGGACTCATCTAACCTTGTCCAATATCTCAATAGGTGGGGTCCATAGTAAGATCTATTGTTGAGATATATTTGGGTTAACTTCGTGGCATATCAAAAACCCATGTTTTCTCAGGCTCTTACTATCAAGAAATATTTCCTCCCATGATCTTATGTTTTTTTCGAATTGGGGTCATCAACAAATCCGACGGTCATCAGAATACTCAATCTAATGGTTAGGGTTTCCTTGGGACCTTAGATCCAATCTACAATTAACAAGGTTACATAACTCCGAAAAGGTTTCTGTTATGCTGGTCTCACGACGAGATCAACGACTGATATCTCATTGGTTGGGCCTCTTGTAAATCTACGGCTCTAGTCCTCTCGGATTTTCACCTTTGAATTTTCTCTACCGAAAACACATACCTTGTGATACTCATTGATTATTTTGAATGTTGCATCCTGGCACACCTAGTAGGATGGTCTAGAATGGGATCTACATTTTAGATCCACTTGGTCTGGCCTCTCGATAAATCGACTCTTCTCGTTGAATCAGGATGTCTCTATTGAAAGGTTGACCCTGGAAATGCTTGGAGGTTCTTTCGAATGACCCTCTTTCCGATGGGCTTCCTTAAACACTCATATATCTGAAAAATAATTGAGATAAACCATCCACATTGAATCTACGAATGAGATTTCCTTTGAGGTTTTAAGTAGGTAGCTCAAATAATGGTGCAAGGAAATTCTAGGTGAATAAAATCTTCTTATTATTTGCACGTCTACAAGGATTTAGCCTCAGGATCCTCAAAGTTTTGGCCTACATCGCTGGTACTCAGCTGATGCCTCTCAACAACCCTCAGAGTGAATATTTTCTTATCCTACAAACTTTCCATTCAAAGGATTGGAAAAAACACAAGGTCACAAGCCCCATTAACTAGGCATCCCATACATACTATCTAAAGGTAATCAACCAGTGTGAAAAGAGTCACATTAGATGAACAAGTTTATATTTTATCATTCATTTAACATATTAAACACTTCTTTCAAGAACAAAATTAAAAGATTCATATTCATTAACAAATAGTTACCAAATACATTTAAAAGTACTTACATGTTTCAGGCCAAACTCTAACCTGCCAACTGACTGAGGGTGTATGCCTCTCCATACAACCATAGGCTCTATTGTACCTTTCCTTTCTATAGAAACTGAATCTTATGCCAAGCCAACATATCACTAGGAAAACTCTCACAGGTTGGCTCTCACATTAAGGGTGTGAACATGAAGGTTACTTTCCTTCTCCAATTGGAAATAATAGGAATCCTCTCTTCCCTGTTAATCTTAGGGCCTCCACGAGCTTACTATGTGCTTTCCCAACTCTATTTCGTATGAAAAAGGGGGTCCCTTCATTCCTACACAATCACTTAACACCCTCTCCTTACCAATGTCGGTTTATTTCCATCGAGCACCAATTCACATCCCTCTTTTCTCTAGTCTAGGTATGGTATTCTCTGTTCCAAATTAACCACAAGTTTCCTAGGAAAGCTTCCTATTTTCCTCAATGAAAATTCCCAATTGTTCTCCGATTTTCATGCTTGAGATTTCTTTATTCTTGTACATCCTGTTTGTCTTCCTACAACTTCTCTCTTCTCTCCATTCCCCCCCGAATCTGTATCCTTCCTACAGCCTTGGGTTCCTAAACTTTCTTTTGTCATAAGCAGCCCTCCAGATTCAAGCTCCCAAATTGAAGGGGCACCATCGTACTCCTGGTTGACAACTTTAGCTGACCTCATCCTTCTCTATATGCATTTTTGAAGGTAGTCATAATTGTCCCAACTACCGGGTCTCATCCCCATTAACAATTTTTCTTGTGAATAGGGAATAGTAGGGTACTTCAGGTAGGTTGGTCATTTAAATTTATTCAAGTGAAGGTTGGATTTCTTGGGTAATTAAGGAAATTTCCAATTCCCCTTCACCAACTCCCACTATGGTATCTTGGCTAGTACTTCAATGCTTTTCCTTCATTCATCTGGTTGGAAATGTTCATTAAACATAAAACACAATTACAATGTTCCTCAATTACACTCATGAAGTCTTAATCATAAATACATACTTGGGGGAAAAAAAGGTGTTACAAATTTATGTCATAACGAATCTAACCTCTCTGGCTGGAATATGATCTTATTCCTACTATTTCCTCTGTATTCCACTTCAGGAAATAAATCATAAAATATATATCATAATTATCTTATAGCCCAAATCTCCTTGCAAGATGATGTGTAGTCTCACAAAATATATTGGATTATGCATGTCCTTTATTTAGTTCATCACAGAGTCTTTCTTTGTGATCAAATCTTTCTTAAAACAATTGTCCACTTGAAGAGTCATTTTAACTCATTGCAGAGACCAATGTTGTAAATTTTGTCTTGGAGAAGGTATCGACAAGTGTGTGGAATGTAATTTCTTGGTGACATCGACAGAAAATATCGGAATATCTCGGAAAATGTCACAAGACCTCAAAAAAATACAAAAATACTCATTTTTTTTTCAATTTTTAAACATATGAAGCAAAAAAAACATCAAATAGACACATTGATACATAAATATGAAAATACAACTAATAAATAATATTCATAATATGTCAAGTGGTCCCATATCGTTACTAAATTTAAAATTTCGAAACATGTTCCTAATAGGATGATACAAATCCACATCAAATGATCAAAACAAATGTATCTCCTGAGATGAATCATCATGAAGAATCTAGATACTAAATACTACATACTACATAATAGAATAAAAAAGATAGATCATAGGAATCCAAATCATCATCGATTCCCTCTAACCCTTTTACAGGTAAAGGGCACCACTCTTCCTCTGGAAGTAGTAGGTGGTCATGGAGGTACTCGTGATGATATTAGAGTGGAAGCTCTAGCTTCTCCAGATGGTCCAGTTGAGGTGGAAGGTGATGGGGATGAGGTCCCAACAGACCCAAGTCAAACTACAAGTATGACTCTCCATGGAGGTGGTGGGGGTATTAGCTGCACTGAAAGATCAATCTCCTCCTCAATCTCTTTATCCACTAGAAGTGGAACATCCTCCTCCTCCTCCTCCTCCTCCTCTGTTAATGCCTCCTCCCCCAAATCATCTGCATGATCCTCCTCCTCTAACCACTCAGGTGCCTCTCATATCCACCCTCCACTGACTAGTGGTGTCAATGTCATCCAATGAAATGACCTCTATGTCAGGTTCTTTGTCAAGTGTCTTCACCCACAACCTTAGATTGTAGTATATATATACCAAGTCATTAAGGTGTTGGGTACCTAACTTGTATGAACATTGAGGCACATTGAAAACCCTAGCCTAAGTCTAGAAAAACAAACAATTGAAAGAAAAACATTTTATACATACCTGGAAATATTTATGGTTTGAATTAATACATACCTAGGATAGCTCACTATGTGAATTAAAACATTTTATACATACCTAGGATAGATCACTATGTGAATTAATATTTAATGTTATTGTTTTTATGTCTAGAGCACATCTAATATAGTTCACTTAAAACTTTCGTAAGAATATCTCATAGAGCACAACTAGGATAGCTAAGAGAGAAAGATTGTTGAAGTTTCAAAATATTTTTTAAGTTTCATTTCTAGCTTGGCCTATATATAGATATTGTTTGTTTGTTTTGGAATTTTACATTAAAGTAGATATTATATTTTATTTACTCAATATTGTATTGTTTTTTAAAAGGGACAGTGTTAACTCTAGGTTGGAAGAAATTACAAGTCTCCATACTTAGTTTAGTTGTAGAAAGGTCTTAGTCTAAAGGTTCTACATTTTGTCCTTTTTAGGAGTGTTTTTCAACACACTGAATTCATTTATGCATTCATAAATGCAATTTAAATAAAATAAAATTGTGATTTCGTTCAGATTTTTGTCATCCATTCAGACCGAATAACCCAAAACTTAGAACAACTAGACACTGCTTATAGAAAGTGTTTSTCGTTRTTTCACAATAATACCTTTTTCGAAAAATGTACTTTTATTTCATTACATATMTCTCTTTATTCGTTGTGGTTTTAATATTGTTTAAATCTTAAACAACTCTAAAAAATACATTAATCGTAAAAACTTTTCGTTGACATTATTATTTTTTAAATTAGTTTGTGATCCATGCCGCCAGAAGCAAATTTGTTTAAATTATGAACAACGATTTTCGAAAAACAACTTAAAATAATCCATGTGATTATCCCTACCTCAGCTGCAACCTTAATCAGAGTTTGCAGAATCATATGTAATGCTCAACTTCAGATGAGCCCATGAATATATATCTACATGGAACAATGTGGACTACTATCATACTACATTACAGGTAAATAGACCTTGTTGCAAGTTCTTTGGGATCTCATAAAGACTCTGCAGTAGTACTGTATTTAATTCTACCTACTTGGCTTGAGCTTTCATGAGCCTTTGATTTTTTTCTTTCAGACTCCTCACTGTTTCTACCAAGTCTAGAGTGGTTTCTCTAGCCCTCCTGCCATCATATTACTCATATAAAAAATGTGAGGTCTCTTCCATGTTGAGCTGCACCATTCACTTTTGTTTTCCTTTTCTTTTCTGTATCTCCTACGTGTTGAAACAATAAGCCATCATTAGCAAATCACCATTCAAATTACATGCAACAAGACTCTTGGCCTCACTGAGGCTTCAATATGCCTTAATAGTCCTAAACTAGGACTCTAATCCTATTGACAATCATGTTCAGAAACTATTTTTATTACACATTAACATAATTAGATTATTAACAAGAAACACATAAATATATCACATGCATGATATCATTAAATCCATTAATCCTTGTTGGTCCAATTCAATCCTAGAGTTTGAACTTAGCTTTGATACCACTCAGTAACACACCCGACCCCCTAACCTACTTAGGCTGGTGGGATGTCAAAATTCCATTTTCGTAAATGGTTATCTTTTAGGGAGTTAACTAGGAGGATGGAAATATGCTCACCATGAGCTTTCCATTATTTATCCTCATGTTCAAAATCTAGGTTCTAGCATGATATAGATGGACCTCCAAAGCCATGTGGTATTTTCCTTCCACCACGTTCCCATTTTGGCATGTCTACCATGTGGAATTCTCCTTATCACCTGCACAAGTGGACAAGGTAGGCATGTGTGCTAGTGTGGCAATGATGTGTCCTTGGTCATGCCAAAATCCATATTACATGCTAGGTAAACCCCTTGGAGGGAAGACTTCTATGCATCCGGTAGTTAGACTTACCTAAATAGAGGATATTGGTTTACTCAAGCACATATTAATAGATGATTGACAATTGGTTGGTTTCACCTCGTTTGGGATGTAGGTTATACGATCCTGACACTCTTCTCTTGAATGTTTCTTTTCAATCAATTCACTTTGATGGATCCAATGGCTAGTGTGGAGCACATTTGATGGATGGAATCTCCATGGGTTCACTAATTGGCAAGGTAAATATAAGGGGCTCTCCCTTAATTCAAAAACTTCAACAGATACATATCGGTATGGTTAATGGTTTGGATTCACTTGGGATTCCCTAACCCACATGACGACTAATGAATCATCTAACCTTGTCCAATCTCTCAATAGGTGGGGTCCATACTAAGATCTATGGTTGAGATCTATTTGGGTTAACTTCGTGGCATATCGACAACCCATGTTTTCTCAGGCTCTTACTATCGAGAAATATTTCTTCCCATGATCTTATGTTTTTTTCGAACTGGGGTCTTCGACAAATCCGACGGTCATCGGACTACTGAATCTAATGGTCAGGGTTTCCTTGGGACCTTAGATCCAATATACAATTAACAAGTTACATAACTCTGACAAGGTTTATGTTAGGTTGGTCTTACGACGAGATGAACGACTTATATCTCATTGGTTGGGCCTCTTGCAAATCTACGGCTCTAGTCCTCTCAGATTTTCACCTTTGGATTTTCTTTGTCGGAAACACATACCTTGTGATCCTCATTGATTCTTTTGAATGTTTCATCTTGGCACACCTAATAGTATGGTCTAGAATGGGATCTACATTTTAGATCCGCTTGGTCTGGCCTCTTGATAAATAAACGCTTCTCATTGAATCAGGATATCTATATCGAAAGGTTCACCCTAGAAATGCTTGTAGGTTCTTTCGAATGACCCTCTTTTTGATGGTCTTCCTTCGACACTCACATCTCTGACAAATAATTGAGATAATCCATCCACATTGAATCTATGAATGATATTTCCTTTGAGGTTTTAAGTAGGTAGCTCAAATAAGGGTGCAAGGCAATTCCAGGTGAATAAAATCTTCTTATTCTTTGCATGTCTACAAGGATTTAGCCTTAGGATCCTAAAATCTTTGGCCTGCATTGCTGGTACTCAAGCGATGCCTCTCAACAACCCTCAAAGTGAATATTTTCTTATCTTGCAAACTTTGCATTCAAAGGATTGGAAAAAACACAAGGTCACAAGCCCCATTAACTAGGCATCCCATACATACTATCCATAGGTAATCAACCAATGTGAAAAGAGTCTCATTAGATGAACAAGTTTATATTTTAGCATTCATTTAACATATTAAACACTTCTTTCAAGAACAAAATTCAAAGATTCATATTCATTAACAAATAGTTACCAAATACATTTAAAAATACTTATATGTTTCAGGTCAAAATCCAACCTGCTAACTGACTGAGGGTGTATGCCTCTCCATACAACCATAGGCTCTATTGTACCTTTATTTCTATAGAAACCCACTCCTGTGCCAAGACAACATACCACCAGGAAAAATCTCACAGGTTGGCTCTCACGTTAAGGGTGTGAACATGAAGGTTACTTTCCTTCTCCAATTGGAAACAATAGGAATCCCCTCTTCCCTGCTAATCTCAGGGCCTCCATGAGCTTACCAGGTGCCTTCCCAACTCTATTTCCTATGCAAAAGGGGGTCCCTTCATTGCTACACAATCACTTAACACCCTCTCCTTACCAATGTCGGTTTCTTTCCATTGAGCACCAATTCACATCCCTCTTTTCTCCAGTCTGGGTATGGTATTCTCTGTTTCAAATTAACCACAACTTTCCTAGGAAAGATTCCTATTTTCCTTAATGAAACTTCCCAATTGTTCTCCGATTTTCATGCTTGAGATTTGTTTATTCTTGTACATCCTCTTTGTCTTCCTACAACTTCTCTCTTCTCTCCATTCCCCTCTGAATCTGTATCCTTCCTACAACCTTGGGTTCCTAAACTTTCTTTTGTCATAAGAAACCCCCCAGATTCAAGATCCCAAATCGAAGGGGCACCATAGTACTCCCGGGTGATAACTTTAGTTGACCTCATCCTTCTCTATATTCATTTTTGAAGGTAGTCATAATTGTCCCAACAACCGGGTCTCATCCCCATTAACAATTTTTCTTGTGCATAGGGAAAAGTAGGGTACTTTAGGCAGGTTGGATTTCTTGGGTAATTAAGGAAATTTCCAATTCTGCTTCACCAACTCCCACTATGGTATCTTGGCCAGTACTTCAAGGCTTCTCCTTCATTCATATGGTTGTAAATTTTCATTAAACATAAAACACAATTACAATGTTCCTCAATTACACTCGTGAAGTCTTAATCATAATTACATACTTGGGGGAAAACAAAGTGTTACAAATTTATGTCATTACAAATCTGACCGCTATGGCTGGAATAGAATCTTATTCCTACTATTGCCTCTGTATTCCACTTTAAGAAATAAATCATAAAATATAATTTATAGCCCAAATATCCTTGCAGGATGACATGTAGTCTCACAAAATGGATTATGCATGTCCTTTCTTTAGTTCATCACAGAGTCTTTATTTGTGATCAAATCTTTCTTAAAACAATTGTCCACTTGAAGAGTCATTTTAACTCATTGCAGAGACCAATGTCGTAAATTTTTTCTTGGGGAAAGTATAGACAAGGGTCTGGAATGTAATTTCTCGGTGACATCGACAAAAAATATCGGAATATCTCGGAAAATGTTGCAATATCTCAAAAAAAAAAAAAAAAATACTCATTTTTTTTTTTTCAATTTTAAAACATATAAAGCAACAAAACATCAAATAGACACATTGATACATAAATATGAAAATACAACTAATAAATAATCTGCATAATATGTCAAGTGGTCACATATCATTACTAAATTGAAAATTTTGAAACATGTTCCTAATAGGATGATACAAATCCACATCAAATGATCAAAACAAATGTATCTCATGAGGTACTTCTCTTTGTATCTCATGTATCTCAGGAGGTACTTCTATTTGTCTCTAGCAAATGAAGTGCTGTCTAACATCACTGGAGAGGAGATAAAAATAGGTCTGTGGAACAGGCTGGAGATTTTATATATGACATAGTCCTTGCCAAAAAAAATCTCCTTGAAGACGCAGTTGTACAACTTGCGGATGAAAGAACGTACACAAATTGCTGATCACTTGAATGTTTTCAATACTATGATTTGTCAATTATCTAGTATGGAATTAAAGTACGAAGATGAGGACAAGGAGGTTGCACTATTTTGTTCATTTCTGATGTCCTGGGATCATCTGGTCACATCTATGTGGTTTAGCTCAACATATGCCATTGATTATGACACTATTGTGGGAGCTTTGTAGTTTGAGGAGATGAGGAGAAGGTACAATAAAGAAACCTCAACAATAGAAGCAATGGTCGTTAGAGGTCGATCTACAGAAAAGGGGAAAAATAAGAGGGGTACATCAAGGTCTAAGTGAAAAGGAAATAAGAGTAAGCATAAATGTTGGTTCTATACAAATATGGGCATCTCAAGAAGGATTGTTGGAAACAATAGAATGCATCCAAAGAGGACTTCATAAGAGAAGCAAATGAAGCTAATTTAGCTGAAACAAGTTCAGGTTCCACTTCAGGTATGGTTGATGATGTATTTTCTACTTGTGATGCTTCACGTCAACATTGGTTGTTAGATTTTGGTGCGTCCAACCACACGTGTCTTCATAGAAATTGGTTCTCAACTTACCAATCTATTGATGATGGTGTTTTTTTTATGTGAAATGATTTTTCTTGTAAAATTGTTGGAGTTGGTAGCATCCATATTAAAATGCATGATGGTTCTGTAAGAATATTAACATATTTAATTCATGTACCCAAACTTAGAAAGAACTTGACATATTTGGGAGTTCTAGATTCTACTGGTTACAGGTGTACAACTCAAGGTGGAGTACTGAAGGTGTCCAAAGGCATCTTAGTAGTCATGTAGGAAAATAGGATTAGGAACCTTTATCAGCTTGAAGGAAGGACATAAATAAATAAATTAGTGGTAGTGTCTGAAGGTGCAAGTGCCTCTGTTCATTTATGGCAACAATGTTTGGGTCATATGAGCGAGAAAGGGATTAAGGTATTGGTTGATTGTAAGTCACTTACAAGTTTAAATTTTCCAAATTTGAATTTCTACAAGTATCTTGTTTTTGGAAAATAGTGTAGAAAAAAGTTTAAAACAAAAAGACATATAAGCAAAAGTATCCTTGATTACATTCACTCAGATGTTTGGGGACCATCCTCTACAATTTCTTTTGGAGGATCATCATATTTTGTGACATTTATAGATGATTACTCTAGAAAGGTTTGGGTCTATTTACTTAAAATAAAATCTGATGTATTTAATATGTTTAACCAATTTAGAGCTTTGGTTGAAACATGTCAATCAAGTGCTTAAGAACAGATAATGGAGGTGAGTTCACATCTGTGAAATTTGATAACTATTGAAAGGAATCTAGGATCAAAATATATAAGACCATGACTTATACTCCTCAACAGAATGGTGTTGTTGAATGCATGAATATGGCTCTTCCAATGAGAGCAAGGAGCATGCTCAATAATGCCAAGTTGTAGTAGGAATTGTGGGAAGAAGTAGTTCTTATAGCCTGCTATCTGATAAATCAGTTGCCATCAAATGCAGTAAATTGTAAGATTCTAGAAGAGGTATGGACAGGTCATTCGTGTGTTTTTTCAAATATGAGAATATTTGGTTGTGATGCGTATGCTCTTATTTCTAAAGATCAACGTTCTAAGTTAGATCCTAGAGCAAAGAGATATGTATTTGTTGGTTATGGTGATGGATTTAAGGGGTACATATTGTGGGATCATACGGCCCAAAAACTCATCATAAGAAGAGATGTAGTATTTGATGAATCCTCACACCTAAAATTAGAACTGGTAGATCTTGAAGTGAGACAAGAACATGTACCGAAAGTTCAGTGAATTAAATTGGAAAATCAACTAGCTTCAAAAAAGGAGGAGCATGAAGAAGTTACAGAAGAAGAAGATGAAGATGTAAAAATTATCCAAGAAACTGAGGATATGCCTCAACCATCTCTAAGTAGATCTATACAGGTCAGGAATCCTCCTACAAGGTATTATGATTATGTTTCATATGTGGCTTTGGTTTCTATTGATGGAGAACCTAATTGTTTTTAGGAAGCAATTAAGGTATCTGAAAGTGCTCAATGGAAACATATATGAAAGAAGAAATGGATTCTTTAGAGAGGAATGGAACATGGGACCTGGTAGAACTTCCAAAGGACATGAAGGTTGTCGGATGCAAGTGGGTCTACAAACTAAAAAAGGGAGTTGATTGTAAAGTCGAAAGGTATAAAAAAAGACTGGTAGAAAAGGGGTATTCTCAAAAGGAAGGTATTTATTTTCATGAAATTGTTTCACGAGTTCTGAAGCTTGTTTCAGTTCATTTTGTGTTAGCACTAGTTGCTTTACTTGATCTTGAGTTAGAGCAGCTTGATGTTAAAAAAGTGTTTGTACATGGAGATTTGGATGATGATCTATATATGGAACAACTCAGAAGGGTTTGTTCAGGATCACAATAAGAGGTTTGTTTGCAAACTAAATAAGTCATTGTATAGTCTGAGATAGTCTCCCAGACAATGGTACAAGAAGTTTTATTCCTTCATGGTGAGCCTAAATTTTACAAGAAGTGAATATGATCACTTTGTTTACTTTAAAAAGTTGGAAAATGGAATATTCATTAT
>JZKD02S2143028.1:24468-44644 GCA_000966675.3 Picea glauca
AATGACCGGTAATCAAGTGGTTTCTACCATGTTCGACTTCGACACATGTAATCACATGGTCAGATTCGTACTTAGGGCGATGAGATTGAAGACCCTGGATATTGTCTTTATGATCCATATTGCAATGGAGTATGTATAATTTGCGACACATAGATCCACAGTGTATTCGGGTGGCTATGCTATATTATGACTGCATGGATCCACAGTGTATGATTAGTGACCATGACCTTTGTTTATGATGTAATCCGTCTATGATCTGAGTATGAGAATGCCTACCTCGGGAATTGGTATACATGATATTCTGCTGATGCTTGGATGTTTGCAGGTTTCCGATTAGATGTGCTCTTGGTTCTCGACACACACATGCAACTTACAAAGTCTACTGACTGTCACTAGTTCCACTCTCAGACTTTGGGGGGCATTCTGTTATCCGCAATTTTGGTCATTGTGATGATATCATGATGATGTTATGATGATGGAAAATCAAGCTCTTCACTAAAAACACTTTCCTGAAAGAAGTTACATTTGTCTTCTTCCAGAAATCATGCTTTTAAGGGATGTCCGCAGGCTACCTATGTATCTGCCTGCGAGAATGCCTGATTCTCGCAGGCTGCATTAAGCTGGGGTGTGAATGGTTCGCACTGTAACTAATAGCCAGGGTGCGAACGTGCTCCAAAGGGAGGAAAAAAATGAAATCTCGAACCTTCTAGAAACATGAGTTGGCTTCGAATGGTTATTCAGGTGATGGCATTCCATATATCTTGGGATCATTTCCTATCCAAGTAACTAATCTATCTTCTCCTATATATTGAGGAGATTGCTTATGGAAAGGGTTAATCAAACAAGCAACAAGCTAGCTAGAGATTGATTAGAGAACTAGTGCAAGACTGTATGGAGGACTGATGCTACAACAGCAAGAGACAACAACAAGGTCATTACCAGCGGTTGATTTTCTTCATGCATGAGCAAGTGTGTGTGTCAGAGCTAGGAGTCATCAAAAGGAGACCTATGACATCAAGGCTCAGGTTGTAAGTTTCACTTTCAATTAATTCAATACAGTAATATGTCCCTTTCCCATAAAGATGATGTCACTTTATTACATAACTCCTTGATCATATGTATAGACTAGTTATTGAATATATTAATCTTCCTTTACTTCGATTGGTTTGTACTGTTGTGATCTGAATGGTGCAAGAGCATTGGAGCAAATCTTGGAACAACAGAGACATAAGGAAAGCGTTCATAAGGTATGTCCATGATCCTAGTCTCTTAGTTCATTCAATAGTCTAGATCTAGGGAAAGTGTATTATTCTGTCCTGTTTTGTTCTAGATCCAGGTGGATCTAGGGAGATCGGTTTGTGTCCGCACTCACGAATTTATCCTATAACACAGAGGGAACCGATTATATGCACTCATACATGAAGAAAGGATTAGGAGGTAGCTAATCCTATGATCCATTGAAGATGATGAAGTATATATCCATGGTAGTAGCCATCAAAGACAGTACATGTCCAGTTCAACCTCAGAATAAGTCTTCTTCAAAGAGAAGCCTTAAATTATCCTTGGTTGTCCATCCAAAACCGTGATCCTATGATGAAAGAAAGAAATGGAATCTTTAGGGAATGGAATATACTCCATGGACCCAAGAGCTAAACATGAGGAAGAACATGAAGATTCCAAGAAAGAAAGAGAAGCCAGAATGACCCATCATTATATTAAGAATCACAAGATTACCAGCCTGATATGAACTCAATAAAAGAAATCAAGCAGAGGAACTGAAAGTCGTGATGAAGAACGATGTATGAAAGAATTATGAATGAAAGCATTGCGAGATCTAGAACTAGAGTTTCTCCCAGATGGAGGGAGAAGACTATGATGATTACTTGTTCCAGTACACTAGACATATCTCTACATGAGTTAACATCCATGAGTTGGAGTTATGCGTTAGATGAATGCAAAGAATGCTCTCCAAAGAAATTGAATAAAGAGCGTATGAAGAACAACCTCAAGACTTTGAGTCATACCAGAAAGAGACCCTTGCATGCAGATAGAAGAAGACAACTTGGTGGAGAACCTCCAGTGCACAGCAGAAGCGTGGTGAAGATTTTCTATAACAAAGATATTGTATCAAGATGATTACTCAGTAGATCAGATCTCATTATAATAGAAGAAGTGCCACATGGATATGTTCCAGTTTTGCAAAAATGATATACGCTATTGATCAGAGCTACATGAATCCTTCATAGAAAACTAGTGTTCCATATCAAAGTACATTTGAAATCAAGCATTACATTATCCGTAATGAAGTCCAGAAAGGAGAAAGTGGTTCTCCAATACATATCTCCACAGATGAGTAGATAAGGAGACATTTTGGTAAAAGATGAAAGAGTTTGCGTACTCAAGCTGGAGCTCATGGAGACAACTTCCATATTGAAAAAGGAAGAGATGAATCCCAAGTTGGGAGGGAGAACTAAAATATTATTGAAGACATTCATTGAAAAATAGTCTAGCTTGGATAGATTATTTCTTGTTCGGAAAGTTGATTGAGATTTTTTACGGACATCGATTTCCCATTGTGTTTAACATGGGAAATGGTCCAGATTGATGATGTATAATAGACAATGACTTCCCATTATGGTTAAAATGGGGAGTGGTCTAGGGAAATCTCTCTTCTTGAGGGTTACTCAAGAAGATTGGCCCTCCTCGTCGGACAACAATTTCTCATCATGGTTAACATGAGGAATGGTCCATTTTGGAGGTTGATGCAGGACAATCTCTTCCTCTTGTGGTTAACAGAGGAAATGGTCTGGACAGTCATTCCTTAGGGTTTATACATTCTCTCCAGGGTGCACTTTGATTAGTGTAGAAGAAATGGCCTAGGGTGGGGAATGGTCCAGGCTCAGCAATCAGGGACATGCATTTCTTAGGGTTTATACATTCTCTCCAAGGTGCACTTTGATTAGTGTAGGAAGAATGGCCCAGGGTGGGGAATGGTCCAGGTTCAGAAGATAGGATAGTTATTCTTCCTTGCTTGAGAATAATAGTCCAGATATCTCATTGTTCTACTCCGAGGGTAGATATTCTTTTAGACCTCACAGATGTGAGTGAAAGATTGGCCCATGTGATTTAGTTTATATCATAACATTGTTCCTGTACAGGTTGATATCATATGATTGTTATGAAGACTGTATGACAGTAGATGTATACTACTGTGGTGGATGTGTTCCACTGTTCGTGACTATACGTTGTTGATCAAGTACTTGTGTGTTACTTGGTGTGGTAGTGTACCACTGGATTGTAGTTATGTACTACTATGTATAGACACAATTGTGTTCTATTTTGTTTCGATTTCCTTGAAGATTATCAGCAGTATTGAAATGATTATCAGTTAGATGGATAATCAAAGGACAAAGATTTCCCAGACGGAAAATGGTTAAAAGCATTTACTCTTCTAGATTAGAAGAATGGCTCTTGTATCACTCTATGGAGTGAGCATCATGTCTGATTACTTAGATAGAGTATGGTTTCAAGAGATGATGTAGTTGATGACACTAATGATGATGATAGTGCTCATGGTCTAGTCATTGCACAAAGCACATCGACAAAGGATATACGTGGTTCACCCCAGTGTGGGGCTACTTCCACCAACTTTTTCTTCTTTATTAGTTTTCTTCAATCTTTTACAACCATCTAATACTGTGCATAGAGCCACAGAGTCCAATTCCATAGAGGACAGGAGATCTATGCACAGCCTGCCAGATCCTCCTTCCCAAAATTAGGTCACGACACAAAGCCAACTCCTTATTAGCACAAATCCTTACACCGTCTGTTGCACATAGTAACTTACAATCTCATGCATTGAGTCGATCAGATCTAATTATCCACTGAGCCCGTTCTATTACTTCTTACATCGCTTATCTTTCTATTTATACATTTACAAAAGGGCCTAAACATGGGTAAAAACCATGGGGCGACATCCCATACCTGTTACATAAACCCTAAAAACCCAAAAATCCCGTAAAACAAGAGAGATCCTATGATCTCTGCTTCACCTGGGCGCTTCATCTTTGACCAGCCCGTCGAAGTCCCAAAAATGGTCAAATACGACCAATGTTCTCTCAAAACTTGGTCAAGGGCCAATAAAGGCCTACCACACCTATCTCCAAGCCCAATGACTTAGCCTAATTTCCAAAACATGGCCTCAAAGGAGGTTGACGTCATGATTTAGGGTTTTATTTCATATGAAAAAGTAAAATTAAATAATATTATTTGTGTAAAGGGGAAAAGTAAGGGTTGTTTCCCCCTTATTTTTTGTTTACCCTAACTTTTGTGGACAAACAATCTTTAAGACATTTGGTATAAATAGAGATCATTTGAATCTCATTTCATAACATAACTCTCCCATTGTGAGAAGTACTTGGCTGAAATTTTTGTTACTCTTGGAAATTTTCTCTCTCATTTGAATTTTTTATGGTTCTCTTTGCTATTGGTGGAAAGAAGTGGTTCATTGCCTCTTGTGGAGTATTTCTCTTGCATATTGGTGGATAACTCTTGGTAAAGTAAAATTCTTTCTTGTTGATTCTTGCTCTAGGTGAAGGGTTTTATCTTGTTATGGTCTCTTTCTCTTGGTTTCAAGGTTGACTAGTTGGATTTATTATGGATTATAAGGGCATACAACCCCACTAATCCCATCAATATTTTTCTTGGAAATATTTTTTTTCTTAAGGTAGTGCTAGGAGAAGTAAAAGGGATCACACCCTCCTAGAACTTCCTAGTTAGATTTACTTGCCTTGGGGATTAAAATGGTTTACACCCCCAAGGACTTAGTATAGTTAACTCATTCTTTGACTCCATAACCCAATAGTTAAAGCACTAATAATTTTTCATCTGCATCGGACAAATAAATTTTTTTCATTGGGATACATGAAAACACAAGATAATCAACTTGTTGAAATTGCAATCTCTTCTTGATGTTCTAGACTTGCCATTGCCACTAGGGCATATCAATTTTCTAAGTGTTCCTTTCTTTTGTTATATCTTTTCATATACAACCATTAGGGATGCAAAAACCCTAATACTTTTTCATTTATAACTTACTACTCAACCATGGAAAGTTGTTGAAAGTTTTCCACATTAATCTACTAAGGCTAGCGCACTTTTAGGGTAGATTGTTGGCAAGTTTTGATAGTTGATTTCTATGTTGTAATAACTTTTTCTTTACAGCCATAGGATTGATAATTATTTATGTAGAATGTTTTTACAACAACCTTACATTGTTGCTAAGGTTTCATGCTATCTTCTTGACCTAAACTAGTCATTTGCTAGTTTGTCCCTTGTACTTTTCACTAAGCTTTAAGAAAATTTATTTTTCAACTGTCATTACCATTTTGTTGCTGATATACATAATTTTTTATTGCTTCAATTAGGGACATCAAGCTTAACTTTATTTTCCACCTAACATTATATGCATATACTTGATTTGTTCTTGTGTCTCGAGTAGGTACATCACTCTTCACATGTATTCTTACCTCTTGGAAACCTTTGGCTACCACCAAGACTCTTTCTCAATCCTTTAAGTGCTTAAAATATTGAACTATAGGGGGGCCCTCCTTCATCTCTTCATTTTCCATCTCATTACCCCCATGGTCACCGATATTCCCCCCTTGAGGTGATTCTATCATCTCTAAAGTGATGGGAATACTTGCCTAACGTGGTAGTGGGTAGGTGTTCTCTAAGTTGTCACCATTTTGTGGTTAGGTCAATATTTTCCCAACCTACAACTTGTGTGATAACATTCCCCACAGATAGCACAAGTTTAAACATAGCATGTATATCCACTAGTGATGAGGCATGTAGCCACACCAATAGTGTCATCTCATAGGGAGCCATAGTTCAGAAGGATTCATCCCTTAGCATACAGTGGGGAGGATAAACCTCCCATGACTGTTCATAGGACATCAAACTTCAGAGGAGGTCAGTAGGTTCAGAGGGAGTAAGTAGCTCTAGAGGTTGTGTATACTTAGAGGGATTTGGTGGATTCAGAGGGAGTATAACTTCAAAGGGAGTTCGAGTTCAGAGGGAGTTCAAATTTAGAGGGAGTCAGGAGACTTAGAGGGAGTCAAGAGGCTCATAGGGAGAGTCAGTTGTTGAGTGGGAGCCAACCTTCAAATATTGTCAATAAGGTTTCATGGGTTGAGATGTACAAACATGAGGCTCATGAATGGGAGGCCTCTATGAGTAGGGTGTCTTACAGGGAGAGATCATGCCAAACAACAGGATCATGTTCAATGACCAAGGGTGAAACCAATTAGAAGGATTGGGGAGCAGGTTTACTTTGGTGACAGAGGAGGCAACCAATTAGGTGGATTGAAGAGAAGTTATGGTAGTCGATACAGTGTGAGAGACAAAGCTACTTTCAAGTGATTGTGGAGTGTGTTGATAATACCTCCCTTGCTAAGAGGGAGTGTTGATTTTTGTATCTTTGGGAAGGTATTCTCACGTACCCTAGGTTCTGGGCATGTGGGAATTGTCATGGGAACCACATTACACTCGTCATTTGGTGAAAACCACCATTGGAATGAATTTGGGGCTTCATGGGTTCGGTGGTGGACTTTGTGGTTTTGTGTTGGGGCTTCACACCCACAAGAAAGTCTAATTTGATGTTGACTTGTGGAGGGAATTCTATGTTGAACCCTAATAATTTTATATAAAGGAGAGAGATCATTGTGGCATTTCTTATCATGTAGAGTGAGTGGAAGAATGGAGCTAGCATAAGTGAGTCTACACTTGTGCAAGGTGGCTTTGTATTTTCAGCAAAGGGAAATTCTGCATGGTGGAAAATCTAGCCTAGAGGAAGAGAAGTTGCAAGGAGAAAAATTCTTGGAGGTTTCTATAGAAGGGTTTTTTGTACTTGTATGCAAGTTGTAGGAAAGAAAAGTGCATATGTCATGGGTTGCAGAAGGGAAAATTGTGTATGTACACAGGTTGCAATGGGTACACTTGTGTATACGTAGGTTTCAATGGATAAAAACACATATGTACATGGGTTGCAATAAGAAGAGTCACATACATAGTTTTCTGGGTAGGAGCAGGTCCATACAGGGTACAAACTGATAGGTGATGATAGCAAATCGTACAGTTGGTCTGCAGTATATTTTTGGGCAGGGGAATTTTCCAGCAAATTGTTGAGGTTTGGTTTTCTTATTTGTATGGTTATTGGAGGACAAGGTTGTCCTCATATTTTGGTAATATTTGTATTGGCTGAGAGGACAAGGTTGTCCTCAGATTTGGTGATATTGTACTGGTTGGGAGGGCTGGTTTATCCCTTAGAATTGTCAAAGTTAACAAGGTTACATAACCTAAATTTGTGTCTCATATGTGTTGATGATTCATCTTTGATATTTTGTGTCTCTGCTACATATATTTTCAGTCAATAATTTTCAGTGTAAAATTGTTCAGCGATAACAACTAGGGTTTTATTGTTAGATCACTAGGAAGCAATTTTTGGATTTGAAAATTAATCACATAAGAGTGTATGTGAAAATTGACATTGAACCTACCTGTGATTTTTGTTTCATTCACGAATATGGGGCAGCCTCTCTCTATTGGAGATTGGAACTTTACTTGGTAATCCCATCTCCCAACTCAATCATGTTCGCCATTCCTACATTTAAATGTTTCCAGGAATTGCATGATAAGTAGTGGCTAGCTACGCCACTACCCAAACACTTGAAGGCTACTATTGTCAAATTTTTTCCTTCCTAATATTTCCAATTTTGGGGTGGATTGTTGAGTAAAAAGTTTTTTATGAAGGTATTTGAAATAGATATCTTAGTAAGTCATGGAAAGTGAATCCAAGCTATTCTGCCTACTTTACCATTTTGCACTTTATTATTTTTTAGCCATTTCTATTCGAGAAGAAAAGAAATTTCACTTGAAATGTGATAATGCACTTACAATTCAAAGAAGAGCGAGGTAATCCAATGCCTCCTTTCAGCTATAGATCCATAATATATTTTATTCCGCTAAAATCCAAACTAAACAAAAAGTGTGCACAAAAACTCCTTAGAAACATGTATTGTATCGTTCAGCCATACAACAAGAAAGTATATCATATGTTTATACATGTATAAAAGAAAATAAACATCAAAAAAATATTCATAATTATATAAAAAAAATTAATTATTAATCGAAAGGGTTTAGAGAAACCTGTCCGACCCTAGACTCCTGTCTTTTTTAAAACTATGCAATACCTCTTTAAGTTCTTCTTCAGAGACTTATTCCATAAGAGTCATAATACCTTCCTCTTCTACAAACCTTGGGAATAATAAGGCCATCTGTACAATAACATCAATTGTGACTATTCCTTCAACTATGAATAAATTTTTAAAATGGTGAGAGCCTAGTCATGCCAGATCCTCAAAAGATGTATAGTGACTACCAAAGGAATGTTTAAGGCTCCAAATAGTATTTTCCATCTTCCTTCCCTTTGTATAAGCCTAGAAGAGTTTAGTGTTCTCATCCCCATTTTTTAACCAAAGTGCTCTACTCTTTAACCTCCACTCTGCTTCTCTTGCTTCCAAGCGCTGCCTTCTTTTCTTTTCTAAAGTTAATAAGGCCTCTTTGGTTTTAGGAGATGAGAAGCATCCACCCTCCATTTCATATATTTATTGTAATTCTACTTTTGTGTTAATAATTTCTTGTTTTTCCAACTGCTTCTTCTTTCTAGCCCATTCAATTGTGGCCTTTTTTTTAATTTTTTAAATTTTGAGCAAACATAACTACTTTCTGATCTTATTGATTAATGGGATTCGATAGCTCCTTTACGAGGTTTACGAATTCCTCCTGTTCAAAAACACAAGTATTTCAACAGAGGACGAACACCTTCAGTAACCATTCACATAACCAGATCAAAGATGAACACACCAATGTTTTCATGTGGTAAAACCCCTACGGGGAAAAATCCATGGCCCCATCCAATGCGGATGCTTGGAGTAGTTTATTAATGCAAAGAAAAAGATTAGAAAGAGATTTTACAAGAGAGTTTCTCACAATCAATCATCGAAAAATGACCCTCCATTCTCTTTAAATAGAGATCATGGACCAATCGGGTGTTAAGCCACAGATCAATGGTCGTTAAGATCGAGGAGAGTATGAACTGTCGGATCACTCTATGTTGGGAACATATCGTGACCGTCAGATTTCCTAACTACAAATGCATACTAAATAAACACACTAGAAAACACACTTTTACCTAACGACACAATATACCAAGTAGATCTTAACTAACACCTAAGTGTCTAAATATCCTAACATCCCCCCTTAAGAACAACTTGGGATATGATTGAAGGATTTATAATAGTGAAACAATAGGAGAAGGAAAGAGGAATTAGAGCCTATCCCCCCTTAATGACAACTTCCTGAACTCCTATCATAGATCGAAGTTTGGAAAAATTTGCTTCTATAAGAGACTTTGTGAAAATGTCTGCAACTTGATCTTTTGTAGGGAAAAAGAGAACTTCAATAACTTGATCATGAATCAGATTTCTGATGAAGTGCATGTGTAGCTCGATGTGTTTTCTACGCTGATGTTGAACTGGGTCTTTGGTGACCTTGATGGCACTCTAATTGTCACACCAAAGGCTAGTCGGATGCTGGTGTTGGAATCCAAACTCTGAAAGGATCTGTCGAAGCCATAGGGCTTCCTTACTTGCATTTACCATTGCATGGTACTTTGCTTCTGTTGAAGAAAGTGCAATAGCCTATTGTTTCTTATAGGCCCAAGTGACAGGTCCTAACCTAATGCCAAAAACGTGACCTGCAATAGACATCTAATCATCAGGGTCGCCGACCCAATCTGAATCAGTGAAACACACCAATAAAGGAGTCCCCCCTGAACTATAATGTATCCAAACCAAAGCTGTACCATGAACATAGCGAAGTATCCTTTTAGCTTCTTTCCAATGGATTTCATGGGGCGTTTGCATATATTGGGAAACAAGACCAACAACAAAGGAAAGATTAGGACAAGTATGATTCAAGTATAAGATGATACCAACTAATTGACGATACAGGGTGGCATTAACTTCAGGAGAAGTACAGGTGGCAGAAAGCTTGACTCCAGACTGAAAGGGAGAAGGGGTTGGTTTAAAATCGTCCATGTGAAAGCGAAGAAGAAGGTCACAAGCATAGCTAGACTGGGAAAAAAAAATTTCTTCATTGATTTGCAAAAATTGGAGGCCAAGGAAATAGTGAAAAAATCCTAATTCTGTCATTTCAATTTTCTTCTTAAGGTTGGTTTTCACATGGTTTAAAAGTTTTGAGTCACTACCAGTAAGGATAAGGTCATCAACATAAAGGACAAGGATTATGAGATGGCTTCCTACTTTCTTGGTATAGACATTAGGATCAGAATGACATCTAGAGAATCCAGTGGCAATAAGAAAGTTGTCCATTTTGGCATACCAAGCTCGGGGAGCTTGCTTGAGACCATAAACAGATTTCTTGATGCGACAAACAAGGATAGAGTCATTCTAGACATAGCTAGGAGGTTGTTCCATGTAGATTTTTTCTTTCAAATCTCTGTGCGAGAAGTCAGATTTAACATCTATCTAATGGACCTCCCATTTATGTGAGACAGCAAGGGAAACAACAAGGTGGATGGAATTCAATTTTGCTACAGGGGCAAAGGTTTCATTATAGTAATTCCTTCAACTTGGGAAAATCCTTTGGCAACTAACCAAGCCTTGTGTCTTTCAACACTTCCAACTGATGCATACTTATTTTTGTAGACCCATTTGCATCTAACACGTTTTCTTCCTTTTGGAAGAGGTACAAGATCCCAAGTATCGTTTGCAATTAAAGAACGATACTCTTCATTCATTGTTGTATCCCAATCTGGATGACCTGAAGCTTCTGCAAATGTCTCTGGATCACGAGTTTTTGAAACTTGAGCCAAAAGAGAAGAGGCTTGTTGGAACTGTGAACGTGTTCGATGCTAATCTGAAGGATCACCGACAAGATCACCAGCTACTTCTCATGTTGAATGGACCCATCTAGGAAGCGGTGGAGTTGGTGTTGGTTCAGGTTCAAAGGACTCATATGGAGGAGGGTGAGCAGGCGGAGGTGGATTTTCATCCTCATTGTAATCATCTGAAGAAAAAACCAGATCATAAGAAGGCACAAACGTCGAAGATGGATCGCAGGCTGAAGAAGGCACAACCACCGAATTAGGCTCACATGCCAAAGAAGGCACAAACATCGAATTAGGCTCGCAGGCCAAGAGATTTTCAACAAATTTAACATCTCTTCTAATAATAATTTCATTACAATGTGATTGTAGAAGTCTGTAACCTTTGACATCTTCAAAATAACCAAAAAATATACACTTCTCACTTTTAGGCTGCAATGCTTTCCTTTTCTAATCAGGAATGTGAGCCCATGCTATACTACCAAATACACGGAAATGACTTACATCTGGTTTAATTTTAGTCCAAGCTTCTTTTGGTGTTATATTTTCAAGAGCCTTTGTGGGAGTGTGATTTACTATGTAATTTGCACAGTTGATGGCTTCTGCCCAATACTTTAGACTTAATCCCTTAGATTGGATCATACAATTAGCCATTTCTTTTAATGTGCGGTTCTTTATCTTAGCAACACCATTTTGTTGTGGTGTATATGGAACAATGTGTTGCATTTGGATTCCCTGTGTAGTGCAGTAACTTGTAAAATTATTGTTCACATATTCACCTCCATTCTCTATTCTTAACATTTGAATTTGATTTCTAGATTGCTTTTCTACAAGGACCTTGTAGGCCAAAAACTTGTCAAAAACTTCGCTCTTAAGTTTTAAGAAGTAAACCCAAGTACGTCTAGAAAAGTCATCAATGAAAGTTAAGAAATACTTGCACCGAGAAAAAGAAGGAGAAGAAAGTGGACCACACAAATCACTGTGAACAAGCTGCAAAGGACCTGAGGCATGCCAAGAGGCACGTTTGTCAAAATTGTCCTGATGATGTTTATCGAGAACACAACCTATACAAACACCATCTCTGCATGAAACAAGAGGAAGACTAGTCACCATTTGTTGATTACATAGTTGTTGAAATGAGCGATAGTTTAGATGACCAAAGTGCTCATGCCAAAGTTTGTTGAATTCATCGCTATGAGCAACAAAAACTGATGAAAAAGATGATGACCCAAAGTTGTCAAATTTGTACAACCTGGTAATATCATCAACAATTCCAGTTGCAAGAACATGCTTAGGATCTTTTAGATCCTCGATTACAACTTGGTGAGGTGAAAACTCTACAGTTTTACCTTCACCTAAATGAGTGATTTGATATACTGGTAGAAGGTTACAAGAAAGACTTGGAACACATAATACATCATTGAAATGACCATTTTCTACTTCAACTGTTCTAGATCCTTCAACACTAAGAGATCTATCATCACCAACAAATATTTTCTTGGTGTTACATTCATTTAGAATAGAAAATATGGCTCTATCCTTAGCCATATGATAGGATGCTCCAGAATCAATAAGCCACTCATCAGAAGTAGAAGTAGAAGTAGAATGTGTATTGAAGGAGAAACCAGAAGCAGGAAGTGCATGTCCATGAGAAGAAGAAGAAGAAGAAGAAGAATCAATATTGATGTTGTGCTTCTTCATCCTTGCTTCTAAAGCTGCCATCTTCTTGAAACATTTAGACTCGTCATGACCATATTTATCACAAAAGTTGCAATGTCTGTTAATATTCTTATTTTTATATTTTGCTCCTTTGTCTCCATTAAGAGCAAAAATTGTTTGAGTGGGTTTGGGACCCTTATATTGCTTGTTGTTGTGGCAAGTATGTTGCTTCTTGGGATTCTTGGGTTTATATTTTTGATGGACAACTAAGGCTTTGTTGGAGGTACCTGCAGTGCTGATCAATCCAAGTTGTACTAGCTTATCTTGCTCTCTAATCAAAGAATCACAAAAGTTCTCAATACTGGGTTTTTGATAAGCTACCCCTACAGCCTCTTGTATGGCATAAAAGGTAGATACAAACATATAATATGCACTACCTAGCTTAGAAAGAATAAGATAGATGCAACGATCTTCGTCTATCTTTATCTTACATTCTTCACATAAAGTTCTGAGTGTTTTAAACTTAGATAGATAGTCTTCAATGAAAGAAAAATCACTTGGACTAAAAGTTAGTACTTGATTTTCTAACTGTTGTGCTCGAATAATATTATGTTTACCAAAAACAGATTCAATCTTTTTCCAAGCTTCTTTGGGTTTATCAATTGATTGAAGGTGGAACCTTAAATCAGAAGAGATGGACATTCCGATTAATCCACATGCTTCGTCATTCTTATTATCCCATTTGGCTTTCCTATCAGCATCAGTGGGTGTTGTTTCATTTCCCATGGTAATCCAGTACAAGCCTTTACTTCTTAATAAATCCTCCATATGGGATTTCCATTGGAAGTAGTTGGTGCCGGTAAGTAAGAGATTACTTGTAGAATCCATATTAAATATGCAGATAACACTAATTTAAAAACTGAAACTGATGATCTGAATGGAAAGAGTTCGAAAATTTATGCGGTTTTAAAAAGTTGGCATTGAAAACGAACTTCGGATGTGAGAGTTATGCCCTTTTTAAAAAAAGGCATAAACGGTAACCAAAGGACCACGTGGTAGTGTAAGTTGCTTTATGAAGTAACCCACTTTTATAAAGAGAAGTGGGGCTCACTTTTACAAAGAAAAGTTGCATGCAAAATAAATTACTCTAAAATAAAATATTAAAGCTACTTATAGTGATTCACTTTTATACTTGAAGTGAAATACACTTTACAATTTTAGCATGAACTTTTTCAAAAAAAGTAACAAAAGAGAGACTTGAACTCAAGACCTCTTACTTAATAAGACAACTTTTAACCAAATCGTCTAGAAAAACATATTGTAATGTTTAGAAGAAGGATTGGGGGTGTTGTTGTTGTTGTTGTGGAAGACGGCATTCGAGAGCATGCTAAAAAAAAAACCTCTTTTCACACAAGAAAAAAATTCCACTTGTCGATGACAACAAGGATTAGATCTCGGTTAGCTTACCCAAAAGATGGACCTTTTCCTATCTGTTTATGATTTGTCGAGATTGCACAAGGCACGGGGCAAGGAGCATACGCAGATCTAAAATACTAGAAACTCGGAAATAAAAAAATACAAAACCAAAATACTTCTCTGTAAAAAAATTTAAAAATGCGTATTCAAACTTTATACCTTCGGATCTCACTATAATGGTCGTATCTTGGGCAAACGAAAACCTTTTCGAGTGAAACGAAACATGTTCCTGAATGAAATGAGTTCTCCAGACACAGTGGAACAATCCTCTCAACCCATAAATGTACGAAAATGATAGAAAATGGAGATGATGAAACTCGGCTTCACGATCTCGATCTACAACAAGAGCGGGTCTTCAAACAGGCTATGATACCATGTTCGACAACACAGGTATTCAAATAGAGGAAGAAAATCTTCTGTAACCACTCACATAACCATATCAAAGATCAACACACCAATGTTTCCATGTGGTAAAACCCCTACGGGGAAACATCCACGACCCCATCCAACGCGACCACTTGGAGCAGTTTATTAATGCAAAGAAAAAGATTAGAAAGAGCTTTTACAAGAGAGTTTCTCACAATCAATCATCGAAAAATGACCCTCCATTCTCTTTAAATAGAGATCATGGACCAATCGGGTGTTAAGCCATGAATCAATGGTCGTTAAGATAGAGGAGAGTATGAACCGTCGGATCACTCTATGTTGGGAACATATCGTGACCGTCAGATTTCCTAACTACAACTGCATGTACTAATGCATACTAAATAAACACACTAGAAAACACACTTTTACCTAATGACACAATAGACCAAGTAGATCTTAACTAACTCCTAAGTGTCTAAATATCCTAACACCTCCTACTTTAAACAAGATGAATTGAATTTGAAAGGGCTCGTTGGTTTCCTTGTGTTGCCTGCAACTTCCATAAATATTGGGTGGTGATCAGATCCACCTCCTGATCCCACTCATTGTCTAAAGAAAAGAGGGGTCCCCACCAGGTTTGTAGAAATAAGGACGCATATAACCTTTTTGCAATGTATTCTTCCCCCATCCTCTTGTTTCTCCAAGTTGGGAAAATAGTTTTGGGAGAAATGTCTAATAAACATGAATCTCCCACTTTGTGGCTGAAATAGTCTGACTATGCATCTGCATGGTCCCTTTGACCCCAGGACTCCGCAGCTCCCAAGGATAAATTTAGATCTCCCCCAAGGATAAGGTTCCTTTCCTTTGTAAAATAATTTACTAAAATATTGTCCTAGAACTGTATGCGATATTGGTAGGGTCCATAAACATTTAACATCATGAAACTACTTCCAATGTCCTCCACACTAATAATCATGCCCAAGATTGAAACAAAACCCCAAGAGTTTACGAGATTGGTAGATCTTGGCTTCCATCCCTTGAATCCAAACCAATGAAATTCCATCCTTTAAAAGTTTATCCAGGAGAGGGAAAACAATCACCTAGGGTTTCATGAAGCATCAAAATATCCGGCTGAGTAAAATCCACCAACCTATGGAGGGAATTCTTTTTCGATGGGATCGCCACAAACCGCCAGTTGAACGAGAGTACCTTCATTTTGCACACCCCTCCAGGGTTTGCACTGCTCTAAGGGCCCCAATGATGGACAATTGGTGTCCAGATGCCATATCCATGGAAACCTTGGACTGAGCTTTTGAAAGGTAGGATTTTCTCCTCCTCCCGTTTCTATTGGAAGAAGGAAGAGGATTTAACCCTAACCCCTCCAGTTTGAGTTTTGACTCCCCTAAAGTCGGAATGAGTTGATTTCTCAACTAGTAGAGCACCATGTCTTCCTCTGGTAATTTTGAGGATTCTTGACTTAGGCTAGATGGGTAGGAAGGGGTAGGGATAGAGGCATGGACTAAGGAAATTTATGCCATAGGTGGCTCTAAAGGAGAGGAGTAGTAGGCAGTGGATGAATCTGGGGAAAAAGGAATATTCTTCAGAGTTCCTACCCAGTTTTTTCTTGTAAGAGATAAAAAATGAAACATAAAATTTAAATAAAGAGGGGACCATGGGGTCATAACCAAATGTTTTGTGATTCCCTTCTAAATCATTCTAATGGTGGATTTAGATGACGTTGGAGATCCTCTATTTTAGCTCGAACCTGAGCCCGAACATGTCGATATGGTCATGGTATAGCGTAGTGAATCCTCCTTATTAATATGTGTCGAAGCTCCATGGTTTTCAACCTCTGCCCTACCTTGATTTGAAGAATGATTGGATGAAGCCTCCCCAATCAAAAATTCCCCTCTCTTCTTTTTCCTCTCCCTTGTAATGAGTTTCCTCTTTTGATTCATGGGTAGGGTGCACTCGGTGGCCCTGTGACTATGATTGTGGAACCTGTTGAATTTGAATATTATGCCCTCATGATCTATTTTTTGCATAAAGACTATATTCCTCCAGGTCAATTCAATTTCCCCCGAGAGCCCTTTTCTAAAATTTAGAGAGATCAGAATACGTGCCATCAACATCCTTCCAGTGGAGATGAAGGACATTTCCGCATCCATACAGGTACCAAGTGCATTCCTTATACTTTTGAAACCCTTCTTCGTCCATAATTCAGGTGGAAGACTCGACAATCAGACCCAAATTGGGATTTCGTCGATTCTTTCACAACTGGAATCTAAGAATGACCTCCATCTCTTGAGAAGAAATGGCATCGAGTCTATGCACCATAGAGCTTTCATAACCTTGGATACATCTGCAACACTCTGAAATTTTAACATGAATCAACCTTTGGATAATAAGTGGATCAAGGGAAAATAAATCAACAAGTCAGTCCAAGATATTTTTACCCATTACCTCAGGGATTTGATTCCCATATGGTATCCATTTGCTCGACCCACCACCGCCCTTTCCTCCATATCTAGAACCTTAGGAAGCATAATGTCGTCCCCTAGGGCCAATTTTTGAGTCTAAGTGACTAGTTTTATTCTAGCCCGTGTTTTTTTTTTAACCAATGGATTATCCCCTAGAACGCCCTATAGTTGCTTTCTCTGACTACCCTCTTGAGGCCCTATGGGAAAAGAAGACCTGTGGTTTGAACCCTCCTCACTAGGAGCCTAGGTTTTTTGATCCATATTTATGAGAGGAATGAAATGAAACCACATAATTATAATATTAATGTAGAGACACAGTGAACAATAACATAGATACAGTAAAAATAAGAGATATGTTGAAAACTATAAAATGCGTACTGAAAACAAGCTTGCTAGAATGGTGGTAGCTTATCTTTGAGAAGAGATGTGATGACTATGCTCATTTGCAAGAAGATGAGTACAATGAAGCTCCGAAGGAATTTTTACAATAAACATGAATTCCAAAACCCTATACATCCAAAAACCTAACCCTAGGAGATGAAGCGCCAAACATCATGTGGGCCCCGTTGGGGTAAGTTAGTACATCAACTTCCTGGGGTTGTAACTTTTGCATACAATCTCCGTTTATGGCACACGATAGCTCGTTGGAAAGGTATTGATGAGGATATTCATTTATGGGGCTCAATTAGAGATTTTGGATATCATTAAGGTGCCTAATAAAAAAATAAAAAAACATCATTTATGCCCTGAAATTGACCCCAGAATTTCAGGAACCGAAAAACTGCTAAAAATAGTAAGTTTCCCAAAAAAAATGTTTCAGTTGGACAAGGTGGGAGGCCACTGAGATCCTCTTGGATCAATCCTCCCCCTTAGGAATCAATGGTCTCCATTGCATTGAGTGCCCCATTAGATGAGGAAATTTATGCTGAATTTGGCCCCGGGTGAGCCACTTGCCTTGGTGTAGGAGCTTCCTTGGTTTGACAACCTGATAAAGTTGGATTCTATGTTGGCGAGTTCCCTTGACCTGTGTGTCCATGATATGATCAATGGATTCCTTTTCCATGCAATCAAGGTTGAGCTCTGTTGGTTTCAATTGTTCTTTTATCTCCAAGGTGTCTAATAATGGTGGAAAATAAGGTCGAAGGAGGTACACATTGAACACTCGATGCAATCCAAGGAAGGGGGTAAGGTTGAGATCAAAATAATTGTTACCCACAAACTTGGTGATGGTGTAGGGTCCATAACAGAGTGGAAAAATCTTTCGATGAGGCCCTGTAAGGCGTCATTTCTGCAAGTGCAACCAAACTTTGTCTCCCACCTGAAATTGATGTGGCACCCAATTTTGATCATGGTGTTGCTTGTACTTGGCATTGGACTTCTGTAAAATATATTGAACCTCTTGGAGGATGTGTTGGATCTACTCAATGAACCGAGTGGATTTTTCAGCTCCAATTGGATCATGCGACGAGTCTTCCTGGGTGGCCATAAGGGGTAGTGCAACATTCATGGGACCCAATGGTTGAAATCCCAACCCCACCTAAAAGGGGTCATGGCTGGTTGAGATATAGATGACTCTGTTGTAGTTTTGTTGAACACAGGGAAGACTCTCATCCCAGGTGTGGGGGTGCTTCGAATTGTACATGCGCAGGATGTGTACGATCATCTGGTTGACAACCTCGGTTTGGCCATCTGTCTGGTGGTGGAAGGTAGTGGACTTGGTGGGCTTGTTGTCCAACAGTGATCGAAGGATTGAACAAAATGTGCTAAGGAACCTACTATCCTAATCTGAGATAATGGTTTATGGGATCCCAAACTGTACCAACAATCGTTCAAAGAATATCTTGGCAGTGGCCTCCATTTTGATGCTCTTCTTGAATCACCATCTTGGAAAAGAAATCAACCACCACAAAAATACAATCATTTCCCCGCTTGATGGACTAAAGGCCCGACATGTATTCCATTGAGATGGATTCCTAGGGCTTGTCAGGAGTAGGAAGAGGAGTGTACATGTCTTGTTTCTTAGTGTTCAGTTTGGAAATAGTGTAGGAAGTGCAAGACCGTATATAATTGTTGACATCATGTCAAAGTTTTAGCCAGTAGAAATGTCAATACAACACTACCACTGTATTTTCCATGCTGAAGTGTCCTTCTACCCTGTTGTAGTGGGATTCCCAAATACGCTTCGCTCGCTTGCTTGATGGAACACATAGATTTCCCAAATGGCACAACATTCCATCTTGAAGATGGAAATTAGTGACAGTTGTGTTTGCACCCAACATCTGGTAGGTGTTGGCAAAGTCAGGATCTGTCTCATAGAGGTGGGGCCATCCGAAGGTATCATGTTCGCAAGAATCGAGCACTATGGTGAGTGTCGCGACTGGAGGTCGGTTGAGGCAATCAATGAATCAATTGGTACTTCCTATTTTATACTTGATTTTGAGCTGGAACTGCTGCAAATATGTGGACCACTTATGATGGCGATCATTCTGCAATTTTCCGTATGTCTGCATGAACTACAGTGACTTATGATCAGTGTTTGATAAAGAGTCAAAAGATCATTTGGATTTCCACATTGTTTTCCTCTGAGAAGAACCCTCTATTTATCATTGACTATAGTTCTTCATGATTTTATGCATTGCTTGTTTTCTTTGGCTTTGTCCTTGAATTCTCATTTGGGTTCTTTGGCAACCTATAGACCCAATGTCGGTTGCTTGATCAAAAAATCAATTTAAGGGTTATTCTACATATTGGGTTCTAATATAGGAACCTTAGGGGCATCACAACACGGGTTGTACAAAATGGAGGTATGGAAAATTCAATTTAGACTATTTTTTTTTGACAAATTTTTAAATTCTTGTTTCTCTAAGGAAGTGGTTTTGATTACACAGGAGAACAGTTTGAATTGACAGATGTTTTAGTCAAAATTAGAACTGAATTGTTTGAAGGTAATTTTCAAGCCAAAAATGTTCTCTATTGTGTAGTATATATATATTTCGTAAGGATGCTATCAATTTGGATATGAATCTTTTCTCTATTTTTTATCCTTGGCTCTTTCCCTGTATGATTAATTGAATTAATTTTATTCAATTCACTGTGTAAATACTGTTCGAAAACACAGGTATTCCAACAGAGGACGAACACCTTCAGTAACCACTCACATAACCAGATCAAAGATCAACACACCAATGTTTTCACGTGGTAAAACCCCTACAGGGAAACATCCACG
>JZKD02S2143039.1:0-44643 GCA_000966675.3 Picea glauca
GATGAACCTATTTTAGGTTTTCTGTCCATTTTCTCTACAAAAGAAAAGGTTTCTATGAAGTTCAATTTCAGTCAATTCTTGGCTGACAACATTCATGAACAATTTCTTAAGTTTCCAACCGAAGGAATGTTCAAGTATTCTTCAATTTTGGTTTACATGTTCATATTTTATCAAGCATACAGGTTCCCTTTCACACTCCAGAAGCTAAATGAACAAGGAAGCCCACAATTAGTGATCTTTTGGACTTCATTGGTGATAAATAACTCAACAGAGTACAGTTTCAAATATTTCATTGATTAGTTCATCTATCCAACTACTTGTTTGCTGAGAAGAAGTACAAAACCCAACGTTAGTGAAGAAATTCAGAAGGTTTTACATCTAACTGATCAAGCCAAGACATGTGACTGGTATTTATACCAAAATTATACATAAATAAGGGTGTATGGATGTGAGATGCCACCATACAGGTTGCCTAAATACCTCCCAATGAGGTTTTTTTCATTGGAGTACATACGACAGATGATAAATTTAGATGAAACTCACTTTGTAGCAGCCAAGAAGAAATATCAATTTAGAATTAAAACTCAGATTGGACCATTTATTTCCAACAAAAGAGCAACATGTGAAGAAGCAGACATCCTCTTAAGACATATGAAGTTTCCTCTAAGCTTCACATGGTCATATGACCATTTGGAATTATTTATGAGCCGAGGACCAAACATAAGACCACTCCCTATGTGCATACACAAAGTCCAAAGATTGAAAAATACATGAACCAGGTTGAGTGGGAAGAGAACACCTTGCAAGAAGTAGAAGAACAACCTATGTATATGACCACTTCACATACCATCACACCCCAGAGACAAGCAGATAAAATATTAATAAATGAAGACTCTCGTTCAGTCACATAGGTCTCAACATATGATTTTCAAGTATATAGGAAGATGACTAAAACCATTCATACAACATGTTTTCTTAAAGAGGGAGAAATTTGGAAGGCCCACTCTCTTCAACACAGTCAGAAAATTTGTTTGCAGGATCTCCATCATCACCAGCTTCAAAAATAAATCTAGACACAATTCTAACATCTGAATCAATTCAAGGAGGAAAGGAGTAAAATATGTTTGACAAGTATAAGGAAATTAAGCAAAGGAATGAACTTTTCAACAACAATACTTATACTCAATTTTGGAAACATAATTCTATTGTTCAACATAGACTTTTGTCAACTTTTGACACATATAAGGGAAGAATTCAAACGACATTCTTATAGGAACAAGTCCCTTATCCAAAGACACCAATTGATTACAAGAAGAACTATTTTGAATTTGATATAAATGATGTCCATCCTGTTGATCAGATGGATATGCACAGACAAACAAGGGAGATGATTTTTTCAACCTTGACAAACACTTCAATGACAACTTCCAAAGTACAGGTACCATTGACTAATATCCAGTCTCAATTAAAGATTGAAAATATCCCTTCTTTGGCAAAGGATAATAAGATAAAATCATTAGAAGAATTAGTTCTCAAGATTCAATATGACCCAACTAATGTCAAAGTAGCAGAAGAGTTGATAAAGAAGAAGAATGCTGACATAGCCTCACTCAGGAAAAAATTGAAGCTACTAGCTACAAAGGATTCATAGACTAAAGAAGCGGCTGAGATGAAAAGACAAAAGGAAGAAATGCTCAAATTGATTATGGAGCAAAATCCAAAGATTAGGGAAATGGAAACAAAGATGGACAGATGGACAAGTTGATCAAGGAAAAAGATAAGAATGCACAGTTGGACATAATGTAGTGCCCCTGACAGAGATAAGAACAACAAAATTTTATACATCAACATCAACCCCAACACAAACTTTAGATGCCTAAGATAAATTGGTGAAATCTATGGATGACATGTCCATACAAGGAACATAAATCAAAAAATTATAGGAAGAGGTAAAGTCCTTATAGGAACATAAAGCAAGGGTCCATACTTGTCATCAGGCATAAATGAATAAATCTCATAGGCTCAACCAACGAATACAGCAGTTAGGAAAAGAAACAACCATGGCTAATACCTTATCCCAAGATAAGGAAAATATATGGATAGACATCAATAAATCCATGACAGAGATTTGACCTTCTATACAGATTATCTTTGAGCAGCATGAGTTAATTCAGAAAGCTAGAGGACCCATTGAAATCATTAAGGAATACTTGGGAGAAAATCCAACAGAAGCCACAGATCTCATCAGGTTTCTAATTTCTAAAAACAAATAGGAGTTAGAAGAGCTAGAGATAGAAGACATAACTGAAACTATCTTGGAAATAAAAAAAGGTTCTAACTAAGAAAGGCCTCATGTTGCAATTGGAAGAAAAATCTCAGGTTATGGACATAGGTGTGCAAAGGTTCTTCAACAAGTTTGAGGTTCTAAACAAGAAAGGACTACCTGGTTTTTTAGTGTTAAATGACAAGTTAATCACCTTGCTTGATTATAACCAGAAATTAAAGACAGTGGAAAAAGACAATTCAAAACTTGCAGGAATACAAGGAAGAATCAATGGGAAAGGATTACTGGAAACATTGCTATTTGATATGAACATTCAACATGAAATCAAACACATTTTCATCACCAAACCCACTGTTTCTAAATACACAAAGATGGATGAAATTTACATAAAATTACTCAAAATATCAATCCCAAGTAAAAAGAGGTGGGACAAACTGTGCGAGTTACTTGAGTAAAGGTGAGTTTGATTTTTTAGCCAACAAGGACCAACAACTAATCAGAAGTTAAAGGGACAGATCATCAACAATTTATATCAAATCAGCACCAGAAATCTGAGCAGATATAAAGATTCCTATATTTTTGTAATTAGAGATACAATTAGTTTAGATATTCCTAAATTATATCCTGATCATTTATGACATGATCTTTTGTAAATAAATGTATAAATACTTCTCAGTTCGAAGTATTGAGGTTTTATTTTTGCATCCAAGAAAGCTACTTTGTATCATTCAAGAGGATCGACTAGTAATAAAAAAGGGCTCTTTCACAGGATTCTCGTGTCAGACTATTGGTGAAGTGCATCTATCTAAGTTTATGTTTTCTTTTCTCTGTCTTCATTCTTATGTGTTTCTGATTCTAATTATTCAAAAGAAGGTTAACGGACATACTTTATTTTAATATACTCTATCTCTGGCTTTGAATAATTTCCATGTTTTCAACTGAAATTAAGTAAAAAGAATTCTTAATTGATCTCTTTACTTGATGGAATTCCTCTCACTTCTTCCTATTCATTTCATCCAAATTTACCAGTTCCAAACAATTTAACTATCTTTCTCTGTGAAGAAACTTTATAAAAGGATGAAACATATCCTTATTTTAATAGACAGACACCATAGCCCAATGGTAATTTAAGCATTCAATCGGCCTAACAATTCAAAACAAACAAACAAATATTGAACTATCATAACTAGCCTAATATTATAATCTAAATATTGTAGAGAGATCCCTCTTTGAAAATGGTAGGGCTAGATCCCAGCTTCCAAAGTGGTTTTGTGGTTACCTCTATCCTTTCTTTTACAACCTATAGAAATTACAGAGCGATAACACTAGGGTTTATCTAGGAATCATGATGCACTCTCAAACAAGCTCTTAGTCCAACAATCCTCTTCCAGGATGGTATTCAAGTGTTCTCACGCAAGGCATTCATCCTACAACTATGTGCCACATGTCCTCTCATGTGCCCAATGCTTCTATCTTGTGTGTTAATGTGGTCACTTAGCTCCACTGCTCCTCAACATATGTGTTTGGGTCCATAACCAAGCTCTATAAAGAATGTTCTTCAACCCAATCATCCTCAAGTCAAGTGTCCAACCTCCAAGATCTTGATGGGAGGTGTTAGCGCCACCATTTTTCTTTCAGTTAGAGTCATTTTTCGGTTGGGCTATGTCCCATGTGTCCAAACATGTGAAGTTAGGCACGTAATACTGAAGGGGTCGAAGTCAGCAAGTGGATGGTTGGCCCTTGGAAGTGGGAAGGGATGTCAGAGTCGAAACATGCATAAATGGTACGTGTATGTTGTTCCCAGAGAGTCAGGTCCTGTTAAAAGGTAGCTTCTACGTGCCCCAGGTCGAGTCAAGTAGTTAATGTAACTCACATCGGTAAGTAAACAAACTATTATCATCTCATTATGAAGGCTGAGGGAGTGAAAAATCGCGACGTTCATATCATGTATGCCTTGTAGACCTTATCACTTGTACCTTACACGCGAGGATGTGCCATGGAAAATCTGCAATTTGATTTGAAACATCCAATCACCATGAATTCATTGTTCCTTGGCATGATTCCTCCTTTCACCCAATGTTTTATAAATCCCAAAGCTCCTGCACACATGTTATTCGTGAAATCAGATTCAGGCTCTGTTTGTAAGTTTTCTCGTAGGCCCAGGTCGATCGAATTCTCCATCTTGGGCATTCGTCGGAGCCACCACGCGTAGGATAAACATTGGTCGCACTATGGCGACCTATCAAGGCATAAATAAGGGTATGAAAAGTGGCAGAATCACCAGACCTAAACCCCAAAGTGATTAGGAATCATTCTCACTCACAACATGCATCCCCAAGGATACAAGAGGGAGTTTTCCTTTACCCACAGGAGCAACGACATCACACCGCACAAAAATTGGAGTGGAAGGAACTGCGAAGGAAGGAAGAAAAGTGGAATCCCTCTCTCCCCAACAATGGATACCTCAGAGAAGAGGAAGACCAAGGAAGAACAAGGAAGTCAGGGAACTCAAATCTCATATGAGCCGCGCCATGACCAATCGCTGGACAATTACTTATGTGCACCATACGCCTGGAGCCTTTAGAAGGTACTGGCCGAGAAAGTGGGAGCAGAATGAGGAGGATAGATGACGTAGGTGAAAATATTCAAGAGACATATTAGCAGCTGAAGCAAGTGAAGCTATCCATTGCTGAACTGTACCAAGAGAACAAGGAGCTGAGACAACAGCTAGAAACAAAGACCATAGAAGCATCAACAACACAACATCGCGAAGGGAACGTGACGTGGATAAAAATAAAACTCAAAGAGGCACATGATATGATTGTACAACTGCATGAAGCTCAATGGATGGTGGAAGAAAGGTATGCCAAACACTCCCAATAATGTGAAGCGGTCGAAGAGATAGCCCACACAGCTCTCGCCACCGAGCAGTTGAAACAAGATTAGCCGAGTTCGTTCACATATTCGCAAACATAAGGCAAATCTTGACAATTTTGAAGGAGACATCTCCCAAGAAATTTCTCCATTTTAATAATGTTCGTGACTGTCTACAACCACTTGCCGCGCATGCTTCCCCCAACAAATGAGCGTGCGATAGAAAATCAAATCCATTATTGCATACAACAGGACTCTGACAGAAATTTGTCCACCCAGATACCTGATCCAAAATCGAATCCCTATGGCGGATTACAATGATCATGATGTAGCGAGATGTATCTTTTGTATATATTTGGAAAACATCATGCGAAGAGTCTTGTAACGCAGAATAATCAGTTCCCCAGTTTGTAGAGATAGCAATTAGAAGATTAGGGTAGCCCAAGCGACACCCTCGTTTATATATTTGATATTTTCGATGTAAGTCGGGTTGGTTGGCAAAATTGGTATAGATAGTAGCTATTGTATGTAATATGAGTTTGACCGAAACTTAATGCAAAAAATCCTATAACTTTGATGAAAAGATTCTAATTGTAGCATTTGGATGTATTTTTTTTCCCTTTCTTACGTATGTTCTTCCTGTTATCTTTATTCATATATTTTTCTGTCTAATTTAGAATGATTTTTCAAAACTGTGGATTCGTTGCGCAATGCCCCTTGTTCGAACCATTTAGAAAAAATATTTTTCTTCTAAAAGTTAACTCCGAATTCACCTGCCACGGTGCTCCGAGTTACTTCCCGTAATTTCTCTCCGCCACACATTACTATTTTTCACTGAAGACTGTTGCTCGCTTAGCCTTTATCCTCTCAAAGTTGAGTCACCAAGTCATTTGTTTTTGTTGTTTCCTCGAATCGACTCCATAACCTAAAGTATTATTTTCTTGTGCCAATATAACCAGAACCCATTATATAAAAGGTGTTAAATATAGCCACTACTTCAAAGCCATATCCCGCGCGGAGACCAAATCTCCCGAGAGAGCCCTCTCCAAGTCCAAAATGCTAGTTTCGGGCCTAAAAGTTGATTGAAAAAGTTACCTTCGTCGTCTGTTTATCAGCCGAACATATTTACGTAGTGCAACATTATGGCGCCATTATCGGGGATGAAATTGAATAGATTTTCCCTAGGAGAACGACTAACATTGCAGTTTGACCCCTGAGGGTAACAGAGGGACAAACATCTATACTAGATGAAACCTTTACCTTGGTGACTCCACTAAAAAAGACCAATAACATCAAGTAGCGCAGTTCAAGAACCCTGGCTTCGAAGACGATCTATACCAGAGCAAATCCTGACCCAAACCCTACAGAGCCTGTGTATGACCCTGATAATATCATGCGCAAGACTAGAGAGAAAGGGCCAAACCCATTCTATAAACTGGATATAAGTTTGTCCTTACCAAAAGACGACGCGTGAAGCATCAAAGACCTTGAGTTTGATTCATTCTTTGAAAAAACCCTTTTTAGGTCTAAGTTGAAAACCAACTTGGGCAAGGTAGTTTTTGACCAAAAGAGATTCCAAGCCCTAGTGTCTAACAATATCCCTCAAAAACCCAACCCTCCTAGATCCATGGCCGCTAGATTCACCCCCCTCATTCTTCTAGCCCAACTGCATGATCTGCCCCAAAATTACAACCAGAGAATTAAAATCTACGATGCTGAAGGTAACATTTCAGCCTAGAATCACCTATATTGGTTCAATGACTTCATCGACCTGGAATAGGTAGACTATGCAGATGCGAAAATGAGGTTGTTCGTGTAGATTTTTGCGAGGGAGGTGAGGAAGTGGTTCAAATCCCTACGACCAACAAGTATTCAAGACTTTGCCGCATTCAAAACATCTTTCATCAATAGATGGGGAGATAAGAAGAACCCCTTGCAGTTCATAATGCAGTACAATAATATGAATAAGGCACCGGAGGGTGCGGTGCACAAATTCTCAGACCATTTCATGAAGGTTTATAAGTCGATTCCTGCAGAAGTCCAACCACCTCTCGGGGCTGTGCAGTTGCGATACACTGACTCGTTCGACAATGACTTCACTTTGCTGTTGAGAGAAATAAGATCGACAAACCTGGATGCGATAATAAGAAATGCGATTGAAGTCGATGTAAATATTATGGTGTCGGGGAAGATGAAATAGAGATTCAACAGAGGCTACAAGAATCCCCAAGGAGATGTGAAACCATTAACGTTGAGATCCGCAGACGACAAATTTGACGTAATGATGAGAACCATGGAGAAGCTAATGGTGAGGATGTCTATGGGAAACAAACCTGTTTCTCGAGAAAAACATGACCCCCAACCCAGGAATCAAAACCTCAGGAGGGGTCAAGTCCCTCAAATCAGATAGAGGGAACATAGGGAACAAAGGGAGCAGAGAGATCAAGGCTACCAACAGATAAGGCCTCCATTCCAAAACAAGTACGCGGATGAAGACTTCGATTAGATGTTCAAAGACCAAATGCATTGTTGCGATGACAAGAACCCATGCATGTTCTTGACAAAGAGCGAACATAATCGATACATGAGCAGAAACGACGATTTTATGTCGGAGACAGACGATGCATGGATTGGGAAAAATGATGATGCGTTTTCCTGGGAAATGAGATATTTTAGAAAAGGTTATCAGAATGCCATCATGCAGTTTCAGAATAAATATAACCTCAGGAGCAAGGAAGTGTCTACCGAGCCGCAACAGACTAATCCCATAAGGAAACCTCCAACAAAAACCCCTTCCACAAGTCGATCGAGGCCAGAAAACACAAACAAGGATGTGACAGAGAAGGCAAAGTCGAAATAGGAGGCCCCGAAGAAAACTCCGTAAACAAGCCGAGAAGCAGGTGGAAAGGAGGTAGAGAAATTCTTCCCTCATTTTAAATTTGAGCATGAAATGACTAAAATCAAGATCTCTGTCCTGTTCAATGAAATTATCAAAAAGGGTGAGTATCGGGAGGAGATTATTAAAATATTGAAAATGGGAGGGGCCCCCGATACTTTGAATGTACAAGATGATCACCCTGCTATTTTGTTTGGTTCGCATGTTGAGGAGACAAGTGATATTGAGGACGTACCTCTGTTCTATGTCAGTATGAAGGTTCATGACATGACCTTGCATAACGCCATGCTATATTCCGGTGTGTCGCACAATCTCATGCCAAAAATGATCATGGATGAACTAGGTTTGGATATCACTAGACCCTACAAGGACCTTTTCTTCTTTGATTCGAGGAAAGCCAAGTGCTTGGGTCTCATGTGTCATTGGCCCAAATTCCTTCAAAGAACATGGTTATGGATGTGGTTGTGGTAGACATACCCCCTAAGTTTGGTATGATGCTATCTAGATCGTGGGCTGGGAAGTTAAAGGGGACCCTGCAAATAGACATGTCATATGCCACCATTCCTATCTTTGGCTAGGACAGACGGTTGTACAGGGAACTGCTGCTGAAATACATGTTAAGCAACAAAATGCAGCCAAACAATCACCCCATATACTCCATTGACACTGAGGTTGGTTATTCTATTTTCTACAATGACTTGAGTTTCGAACAAGAAGAGCCAACAACCATCGTGACAGTTGATGATGAAACTGCGTAGAAAGCAACAGAGTGCACTGACCTAAAAGACCGCACGGAAAATGAGATATGGAACATTAGTTTTGATGGCACTGTTAGAAAGGAAGGAGAAGGTGTCGGCATATGGGTAAGCCCCCTTGAAGTGGGCACAAATATGCACTCATAGAAGCTCGCATTCGAATGCACAAACAACATGACGGAGTATGAGGCACTGATTCTGGGCCTTAAGGTGTTGAAAGAATTAGGCGCAAAGAGAATAGAAGTGCGCGAAGACTCAGAATTGGTCATAAACCAGGTTAAAGGCATATATCAAACAAAGCACCCCAGGTTGATAGTGTACATAAACTTGGCATTGGACCTCCGTGAGGAATTTTTAGAGTATGACATATTTGCTATCCCAAGGGAGAAAAATCAAATCTCCGATGCGTTGGCCACCTTGGTCTCGGTTTTTAAAATCCCCATATTCCCAAACAAAAATACGAGATTGAAGTCAAACACAAGACGATAGTGCCTGATAATATAAAATACTGACAGGTCTTTGAGGACGAAAATAAGGTACAAAGATTTCTTTAGAGGAGCGAGGAGTTCGCTAACACAAACATTGCTGACGAATGCTGCTGCGACAAATATGGGAGCGCAGATGCACGCAGTAATGACGACCCTTTCCAGAACCAGATTGTGGGAAGGGACATAATACAATTGAAAAATAATATCATTCTAAAGGGGTTAGTGTCGCTGGAAAAGTTGTTTGACGAAAATGACATGGCTAAAAATCCCAAGATCACTGCAAGAGAAGAGGATGTGGAAGACTGCAACATCGGGACTGAGGAGAACCCGAAAATGATAAAATTATAAAAGACATTCAGTCCATAGGTCGGGTAAGACTACGTCAATATCATGAATGATTTCCCCGACGTTTTTGTATGGAGCTATGACGATTTGAAGGAGTATGAAATTGAAGTAATCCAATATGTCATCCCTCTTAAAGAAGATCAGAAGTCGTTCAAACAAAAGCTGTGACGGATAAATCCCCTTCTACTTCCGTGATTGAGAAGGAGGTAAAGAAACTGTTTGAAGCTAAGATTATCATTTCTTTGAGATTCTTGAAATGGGTAGCTAATTTGGTATGTGTAAGAAAGAAGAGCAGTGAGATAAGACTGTGTATGGGCTTTCAAAACTTGAACAAAGTGTCCCTAAAGGACCACCCTAAAGGACCACCACCCTCTCCCTAAAATGGACAATATCCTGCAAAAGGTGGGGGGGTCCTAGAAGATGTCCATGATGGATATTTTTTTGGGTTATAATCAGATCATGGTCCACTTAGACGACAGAGAAAAAATAAATTTCACAACTCCATGGGGAACGTTCATTTACGCCAAGATTCCCTTTGACCTGATGAGCGCTGGAGCTACTTTCCAAAGGTGATGGATATTGCTTTTGCCGAAGAAAAGGAAAATTTCATTGTGATATATTTGCATGACATCACGGTATACTCTACCTCTGACAAACAACACCTCGAGCATCTGAAGAAAGTTTTCCAGAAGTGAAGGAAGTTTGACATATCCCTGAATCCAAAGAAAGAACATTTCGGGGTAGAATAAGGGAAGTTGTTGGGACATATTATCTCGAAAGAAGGCATCAAGATAGAACCCAGTCAGGTTGAAGGAATATTGTAAATCAACACTCTGTATAGTAAAAAATAAGTGCAATCCTTCCTAGGAAAAGTAAACTTCTTGAGGAGATTCATCCCAAACCTGACAGAGATCATAAAGCATATAACCTTCATGCTCAGGAAGGGAAATGAGATCAAGTGGAACCCAGAGGCCAAGAAATATTTCAAAGATATCAAAGTGGTGTTGAATAGAGCCCATGTTCTAGCCAGTCAAGACTTCACAGAAGATTTCATCATGTTTTGATTCGCCTCAGAGTACACTATTTCCGGCGTGTTGTTGCAGAAAGACGGGCAGAACTTTGAGAAATTGTTGAAGGAAAATCTCCCTGCGGACAGGTAGATCTCCTCTTGAGAGCTAGACTCTTAACTCTTAAGAAAAAATATGCTTATCATGGACACTTACTTCCTTTTAGATCTAGATAAACTAATGTGTGAGGAGGAAGGAGGAAAGAAGTACCTTCTACCGATGTTTGTCCCTGCACGGTCCGAATTGAGCTCCAATCTTGCGCTCCTCGATAAGCCCTGTAGACAAGCAAAGATACAACCACTTCCTACTCTATTGAGATTAGCTTGAAATAGACCTATCTATTAGAGACAAGTTCATGTGAGATTAAACACAAACTAGAAAGAAATAGGCCAAGCATATCATATTAATGAGAACAAAAACGAAGGAAAATTACAACCATAGATGCGAGTGCAACAGCTTCATCAAGTCCTCCTTGTCTAACCCTTGCTTCAAAAGACCCACGATCAGAATGACAACATCTTCACTAATTATTCTCCTCCACTTCACTGTGTGTTTCCTATGAGATCATAGGTTTCATGCCTCCAAATCCTTCCTCTTTTCACCATGAGAGGGCCTGCTTATATAGGTTTAGAGAGGCCCAACCACTAGAGATATCTTTGGGGTAAGTTGTGGATTTTCCTCCTTCAGTTAGGGATATTCCCTAAGATCATGGCTTGACTAAGGATTTGAATCCAATTGCCTTCAAAGATTGAAGGGATCTTTCCCTCATTCTTCTCAACAAACCAACTGTTGCCCAGAATAGGTAGCACTCCTCCAAAAGGGCAGTCAGAGCGTTATAACGCTCCCTAGTAATGTATAGGGGGGTGCCAACACTCCCAACAACAACAACGCTCCTCCAAAATGGCAGACAGAGTGTTATAACGCTCCCAGATAGTCTAGAGGGGGGCGCCAACACTCCTGAGAGAGGTATAGGGAAGTGTTCTCCTCTAAAAACTCAATTTTAGTGGTTCTTTCAAATGGAAAGAGGTTCATAAAGCCAGTTAACCATTCCTCTTCTTCCAAATCAAATGTTTGAGGTGTTTCAAGTGTCTTTCTGATGTTGTTATAGGTACGTCATAGGCATTATGGCAGTATTCTTTCCTAACACTTGCGACATTTGCGAGACTTGTAATGACGACACTTGCGACACTATTGAAGTGAGTAATTTTGATGTGTAACAAAAACTTATATCTTATTTCAGCATGACACTGAGGGATGCTCCACTAAGGTATGAAATTATGGAAAAAAAATCACATGCCTTAGTTAAATCCCCGAAGGAGTTCATGACGTATATATTTCAGTCCCATGTCATTGCTTATGTGCCCAACAACTGAGTAAAAGATATCCTGACTCAACTTGACCCTGAAGGGAGAAGAGGCAAGTGGATAGCGGCCATGCTGGAATACGATCTTGAGATCAAGCCTACATAACTAATTAAGGGTTAGGGCCTCGTGAAGCTAATGGCGCAGTTAGACTATGACGTTCTGGGAATAAATTTCATCACCAATCTTTTAGAGAGCCCTCAAGAAGAAATGACTGCGCATGTGTCCTAGGAGTTCATCGATTCACCATGGTATGAAGATATCATCTATGTGTTGAATAATATCCAGGCCCCTCCGTACGTAATTAAGACTAAGGACATATTTCTCAAGCTTAAAGCGGTGAATTTTTGTGTCCTAGACAAATCACTCTACTAGAAATATCCTGGGGGACTGTTGCTGAGCTGTTTGCTGGAGAATGATGTGAAGCAAGACACAAAATAATTTCACAAGGGAGACTACGTGGGACACCATTAATGGAAAACCACCACGCATAAAATCCTCAGGGCGGTTTACTATTGGCCTACAATCTTCACATACATGTACAAAGAACTCTCCTGCTGCCACAAATGTCATATTTTCGACAGGAGAAGAAAGCTACAACCCCTGCCACTAAAGACGATCCCATTCGAGGCATCGTTCATGCAGTGGAGTTTGGATTTCATAGGGGAAATAAATCCGCCATCCTCGACGCAACACAAATGGATACTCATGACCACCGACTACTTCACGAAATGGATAGAAGCGATCCACACAAAGCAAGCTACCGACGCAGTCATCATCCAATTCCTGGAGACAAACATTTTGTCGAGGTTCGAATGCCCCATCAATATCATAACAAACAACGTGGTTGCATTCAAGTCTAAGAGGATGGAAAAGTCTTGTTAATATTACAATATAACCCTGGGGAATTCTACGATGTACTACCCACAAGAAAATGGGTTAGCGGAATCCTCGAATAAAATCCTAGCTTAGATCATCAAAAGTCTCTTGCAAGACAATAACAAATCCTGGCATAAAAAGATTATCAATGCACTGTGGGTAGATCAGGTTACCACCAAGAAGTCCATCTCAACATCGCCTTTCCAGATTGTATACGACGCATACACATATTTCCCTACCACACTGGGGTTTCCAGTCAGAAAGTTGTTGAAAGAGTAGGAGGCCGAGCCAAATGACGCGCATAGAAGAATAAATTAGTTGGTTCACACACAGGAGATGAGGGAACAAGTGTACAATCGATCACATATCCACAAGGAAAAGATGAAGAAATCCTTTGACAAGCGTTCCAAGCCAGAGGATTTCCAGTTGGGTGATCTAAGGTTGAGATGGGACGCGAGAAATGAGGAAAAAGGAAAGCACGGAAATTTTGATAACCTGTGGATGGGTCCATTAAGAATCGATGCATATTGCAGAAATAATGCTTATTTTCTGGAAGAACTGAATGGGGAGTGCGTTGGTTGGGGGCCTGTAAACGACAAGTTCCTGAAACATTATTTGATGAAATAAATTTCGTTTAAGTAATTGGTAATTGTAAATAGTCGATTTTATTTTTGTGTCAAGTTAGTAGGTCAACAAAAAATTGAATCCCGAAGTGAAGGCCCTGAGTTTTATGCTGAGTCTTTTAGAAACTACGTCGATAGGTTTAGTTTGCATCTTGTTTTTCATGTTGCAATGTTAAAGTGTCGAAATAAGGCCCAATGGTCATGCACCTGGTCTAATGTTGCTTGCTACCTCGCAGGGAGGATAACATCCCCGTTGGAGCCAACTGTTAGCGCCGCCATTTTTCTTTCAGTTAGAGTCAGTTTTATGTCAGGCTATGGCCCATGTGTCCAAACATGTGAAGTCATGCACGTAACAGTGAGGGGGTCAAAGTCAGCAAGTGGTCGGTTGGCCCTTGGAAGCGGGAAGGGATGTCAGAGTCAAAACATGCATAAATGGTATGGGTATATTGTTCCCAAAGAGTCAGGTCCTGTTAAAAAGTAGCTTCTACATGCCCCAAGTTGAGTCAAGTAGTTAATGGAAGTCGCGTCGGCAAGTGCATAAACTATTATAAGCTCATTATGAAGGCCGAGGGAATGAAAAATCACGGCGTTCACATCATGTATGTCTGCAACCCTTATCGCATGTACCTTACACGCATGGATGTACCATGAAAAATGTGCAATTCGATTCGAAACATCTAGTCGCCATGAATTCACTTTTCCTTGGCACGATTCCTCCTTCCATCTGATTTGTTATAAATCCCAGAGCTCCTGCACCCATGTTATTCATGAAATCAGATTCAGGCTATGTCTGTAAGTTTTCTCGTAGGCCTAGGTCAATTGAATTCTCCATCTTAGGCATTCGTCAGAGCCACTGTGCGCAGTATAAACACTGGTCACACCATGGTGACTTCTCAAAGCATAAAGAAGGGAGCGCGAAGTGGCAGAATTGCTAGAACCAAACCCCAAAGTGATTGGGATCCATTCTCCCTCACAACAAGCATCCCCAAGGATAAAAGAGGGTTTTTTCCTTTACCCACGGGAATGATGACATCACACCATGCAGAAATTGGAGTGGAAGGAACTACACAGGAAATAAAGATAGTGGAAGCCCTGTCTCCCCAACAATGGATACCTCAGAGAAGGGGCAGACCAAGGAAGAACAAGGAAGTCTGGGAAAATCGAATCTTAGATGAGCCGCGCGCACAACCAATCACTGAACAATTACTTATGTGCACCATCCGTCTGGAGCCTTTGGAAGGTACCAACCAAGAAAGTGGGAGCATAATGCGGAGGATGGATGTCATGGGTGAAAATAGTCAAGAGACATCTCAACAGCTGAAGCAAGAAAATCTAGCCATTGCTGAAATGTAGCAAGAGAACAGAGAGATGAGACAATAGCTAGCGACAAAGACCACAAAAGCATCAATAGCATAAGGTCATGAAGGGAATGTGACATGTCTAAAAGGATAGCTTAGAGAGGTTCAGGATATGATTGTATGGCTGCGCAAAGCTCAACGGATGGTGGAAGAAAGGTATGCCAAACACTCCAGAGAATGTGAAGTGACTGAAGAGATAGCCCACATAGCTCTCCCCAATGAGAAGAAGAAATAATATTAGCTGATTCTGTTCCTGTATTCGCAAACAGAAGGAAAATCTTCACAATTTTGAAGGAGACATCACCTAGGAAATTTCACCATTTTAATAACGATCGTGACTGTCTACAACCACTTGCCACACACACTTCCCCCAACAAATGAACGTGCAGCAAAAAATCAAATTCGTTACAACAGACAACGAGAATCTGATAGACACTTTTCCACCCAGATACCTGATCGAAAATCGAATCCCCGTGGCGGATTACAACGATCATGATGTAGCCATAAGTATCTTTTGTCTATTTTTGGAAAAATTCATGCGAAGAGTTTTGTAACGCAGAAGAATCAGTTCCCTAGTTTGTATAGATAGCAGTTAGAAGAGAAGGGTAGCCCAAGCGATGCCCTCGTAGATATATTTGATCTTTTCGATGTAAGATGTGTTGGTTGGCAAAATTGGTATAGACAGTAGCTATTGTATGTAATTCGAGTTCGACCAAAACTTAATGCAAAAAGTATTGTAACTTTGATGAAAAGATTCTAATTGTAGAAGTTGGATGTATTGTTTTCCCTTTCTTGCGTATGTGCTTCCTGTTATCTTTATTCATATATTTTTCTCTCTAATTCAAAACAAATTTTTGAACCTGTGGATTCATTGCGCAACTCCCCTTGTTCGCGCCATTTAGACAAAACATTTTTCTTCTAAAAGTTAATTCCGAATTCACTCACCGTGGTGCTCTGAGTTACTTCCTGTAATTTCTCTCTGCCACACATTACTATTTTGCATTGAAGACCGTTGCTCGCTTAGCCTTTATCCTCTCAAAGTTCAGTCACTGATTCATTTGTTGCCGTTTTTTCCTTGAATCGACTCCATAGCCCAAAGTCTTATTTTCTTGTGCCAATATAACCATAACCCATTATATCAAAGGTGTTAAATCTAGCCACTGCTTCAAATCCATATCCCACGTGGAGACAAAGTCTCCCAAGAGAGACCTCTCAAGGTCCAAAAGGCTAGTTTCGGGCCTCAAAGTTGGTTGAAAAAGTTACCTTCGTCGTCTGTTTATCAACCAAATAGATTTATGGAGTGCTAACAGGACGAATGGAAAAAATCCTCACTCAAGCATTTTTGAATCTCATCAGTCTAGGTGAGATAGACAAGATTATAACCCTGGGCTTATATCCTGTAAAAAATCTCAATCAGACCTCAAGAAATAGATTCTTGGATCTTGTTATTGTAGGATTTGTACTTGTTCAAATCCCTACTACAAGTCCTCAAATATTGCTTAGCTACAAAAGATCCTACCATTATCACCTTAGTAATAAAGTCCCATGTTTTAGTGATGGAAGAGGTACACCACAAGGGAGGCTTCCCTGGTGACCTCAAGGGATCAAAGTAGCAAGTATATTAGCCAAGCCTATCACCCCCTTTCTTGATCACTGAATAAAAGGTCCAAGTCAACGAAAGATAAGAGGTATAAGATTGTTTGAGTACGTGCCCGAAACAAGAACACTTTATAGCATATATATAATTATTTCCAAGTTCAAAAAATGAATAAATTCCTCTTAAAGACACTATACATGAAACATTTATATGGATATTATGAATTTTCAATAATGAACAGTGGTACAACAACAATAAGTAAGTTATAAAAACAAGAATAAGTAAGTTATAACAACAACAACTACAATTATTAATCAGAAATGCAATGGTTGATAAGGAAAAGTTAGCACAAATCCATTAGAACAATATCAAATTGTTAGATGCAATTTCTGAAAGAGTTAGACCACCAATAAATGTGTGTATGCAGCAAATTAAAGAGTTATCAGGTGGTTGTAGCAAACTTTTGCAACAAAAACAAGTTTACTAGCAAGTTAATCAAAGTTAGTGGATAGCTTAAGAGAGTTGAAAGAGAGTGTTTGTTGATCAATTTCACCACAAGATAGCTATGTAACCAGTGCCTTAGTGCTATGGAGTCTTTATAACAACAAATGCAACAACACTTGAAGATTAAACTAGTAGAAACCAAGAGGTAGGGTTTAAACTCTAAGTTGCTAGCACATTAGGGCCTTAGGGTTTAAAACTTAGAAAGAAGGATTGCCAGAGTGCAAGAACATTTGGGCTCTAACAACCTTTTCTACCTTCTTAATGATTCAACTAGGTAAAAATCAAATGTCTAGGGATAAACTCCTAAAGCGATATCACTTTAGGGATTTAGGACACTAACCCTACAAGGATTCCTTCACAAAATTTTGGACAAAATTAACCCTGTGAGAGGAGGAAGCACTTATGCTCCTCTCTTAGGGTTTCACCAAGCAAGACGTCTAGCATGAAAAAGTGAAATTACCATGAAACATTAATATCATGAAGATAAAATTGTAGAGATTTCACTTACTTCACCAAGATACCATGAGATAAAGCCCTAATTTTAGAAATTCCATCCAAAAATCAACAAAATCATCCACAATTTGACCATCCAAGCATAGTGCACATGTGTAGAAGAGATAGATAGCTCAAGAGGGTGAAAATTTCAGACTTGTCTCTCACAAAGGTGAGAAGTGATGATGAAAAATAAAATGTGAGGGTGGTCTATTTATATGAGGCTACCCTAAAACAATTTGTCCACATAATTTTTTCAACTACAAAATAGAAGAGAGATGACCCCTTAATTTGCCTCTACAATATGCAATAAATGAAAAATACATAACATAAAACACTAAAAAAGGGCAACATCATGCTCCAAGTGTGTGATGTCAAGATCAAAAGGGGTTGATGTGATGCTCTCAAGGTGAAACGCTAGGTCTCCAAAGGTCATGTGACATCCTCCAAGGTGAAAGAGTGTGAAACGAGGGATGCTCTCACCCCCAAGCCATGCAAATCATCCATAACCACACCATCCATCAAACCCTATCCCAAATCGTGATGTCAAGGTTTAGATGGTGACGTCATAGGCATCCAAAGGCCACGTCCAAGTGCAAGAGGAGTAAAATATCATCCACGAATGTTTCAAGGTGCCTCCAAAGGAAACATCCTCCATCTTTGTACATAAGAGATTTGGGGTGTTCTTCCCATCCTATGGGATTTCGGCCTATGTATGTGGCATAATGACCAACCTGCTCAAAACCAAGCCCATAAGTCCATCATCCAAGGTTCCAAGGGTGTGAGAGACACTGTGTGAGAGTGGTGAGTCACTGGATGACCCATTTCTCTCCATCACACATGCCAAACTTATGAAACAAGGCACAACATCCTAGGCACAACCCACGATGTTCCTCAAAGAACCATGTCAAGGCCATTCAAAACAAAGCAGAATATAAGACAAAGTAAACCAATCTTCGTAAGACATGTTAGTCCTTAAATCATGCAAAGTAAGTTGATTCCTAAGATACAATCCATTTAAACAATTCACCCCGGTATCCCCTTCAATTATCGCGCAAGCCTAATACCTTGTGAGGGTTACCAAGTTTAAGTATGGGAGGGCCTTCATCTAGTTGTATTAGTGTTGATTTTTCTAATTTCCAGATCTGATAATTATTACCTTATGATTTCAAACAGATTTTAATGCCACTGTTATCATAAAATAATTACACACTAAAATTTTCAACTAAAATAAAACTGTAGCGGAAATAACAGAATCACAGAGAGATAACCATGCACAATAGACACACGATTTATCTTGGGAAAACCTTAACTCGAGAGAAAAACCTAGCAATATTTTCTCTAGAAGAAATTTAATCCAAGTTCACAAATACATCACCAGAATCCAAGAACATAGAAAGTTGCTCCCTAGTGTGAGGAAGAACCCTCAAGCATGACACATCATTGAATAAAGATAGCGCATCACCAAAAACAACAGCTAAGATGCTCCTTGACGAATTCGCTAGAACTACTACTAGACTTGCGCACTGACTGAGGAGCTGAGTGAATGTGTAATAATGAAATGAACTTTCCTTTATTTATACTAATCAAGTCACCTTATTTTACTGGTAGGGCCGACTTGTCATTTTTGTCCTTTAACTTTATTTTATTTCTTTTGTAGCCTTTACAAATGTTCCAATGGGCCGACTTGGTCTTCTTTTCATTTATTTCTTTCTAGTGCATTCTAGGGTCTCCTATAATGGTTTCTTTGTATTTTCTTATGCAAAATGACTACCCAAAGTTGCAAAAATTCAACAATTAGGTGTGCCATCTAGTCAGGAAATAAATATCCCATGTAGAGGGATAGGTCCCGAAGGTGACAAGGGAAAGTAAAAGCACATCAAGAGTAAGTGTGAATATGTTATGGTTTAGGGATTCATTCATGGCTTATGGTGTCTATGTCTATGATCAAATTTGTTGAGGGTGCACTCGCTCTTGAGTTACCTAATATTTGTGTGCCACATTTTTCCAAACCCCTTCATTAGTCATCTTTCCAATCCCTTCTTTCATTTATAATTTGCTTTGAGGGTCCCCCTTTGTGGGTTTCCAAGCTTTAACATTAACATTTTTGGGACTGGGGTGAGTACTGAATGAGTAGAGCTCAAGTTGGACCAGATTTTGGTGGTCCTAATTTTCTATGTTCACTTTCTTTTGAGCATCATTTTCTTATTCTTTTACAGATGTTACAATCTACCTCCAAGATGTCAGTCCCTTTCTCATGAGATCATGGGCCATAATCAAAGTTTAGGATATGTGAAAGGTTTTAGGATGGAAAATGTTAAGTATGGTCAGGAGCATAACGTTAGCCCTGGGAGCCCCCCCCAGTATTACCCCTTTTCCTTAGGCAATGAGAAAACGACTAATCCAAAAATCCTTAGATGTACAATTAATTCTTAATTACACATAAACATCACCATATTCGGTAAATGAAGATAGCTTGACTATTTGCAAAAACACAAATGCATATGCTTATTTGTCCATAGACTTCATTAATATTGATGAATAACTTAAAGAATAATGAGATGATACAAAAAAAAATAAAAGAACTCAAATTATACAATATTGATAACACATTACTTCATCTCTGAATTCCCTTCAAACAGTGTGACTGCATTTCATTATCCCAAAATGTCAAAATTACAATCAAATTAGACTTACAAATCCAATTTTGAGGACACTCCGAAAATACAATTCTCAAATGAAAAAAAATAGAGTTTACCAATGAAATCCTTGTGAAAAATCATGAAAAATGAGTATACTATCGACCATATTCCGAACAGGGTGAATTTTACCCTCTTCGACATGGAAAACAATGCGCTGCAAGCTCATTAATGAAAATATGAAATAAGACTTTTATAAATGTCCTCAAATCACAAAAAAGACTTAAAATTCACGATCCTTGTGGAAAAACAAATTCAACGAGTATAAACTTTATTACATTTGGACAAAGTGCCTTATGGCACGCAAAACGAGACAACACCAAAACTTAGGCAATCTATTGCACGCACTTCAAGATAAATATGTACTATACTTGGCCTCAAGATTCATGCCTGCATTGGAATCCATGCACACTGGAATGTGTGTAAACATGGGAGAACATGCCCATTAAATAGGTTATGGGCCTTTAACCGCCATTTGCATTATTGGGCAACTTAATGCTAAAATTAGTGGGATCCCATAACAAACGTGTTCGTTGGCAGGTTGGTTGGGCCTCTAGATAATATATCAGAGGTTCTGAGTTCGATCCTCTTTCGTGGCATATATTTGTTGGTTGTTTTATATATACAGTATATAGTTAGAAATATATATATATATATATATATATATATATATATATATATATATATATATATATATATATATATGAAACCTCCCACATGAATATTTGTTATATGGTTTTAAAACCATATACTATATAGATATACATATGTGTTGGTTAATATGTTATCCCCCCACATGGATTATGGTGTTGGTCCCATAGAGTAGTATGTAAATCAGGGGTTGGGGGCTTATCCCTTGGCCCCTTTTCCCCTCCAATAAAACTTTAACCAAGTTTTAAAAAATATTACAACATATGGTTGTTAAGAAACATTTGTATGGTGCGTTGGTAGTGGGGTTTGTGTTAAGACTTTGGGAGGTTATGGAGGTCACGGCTTCGACCCTCGTCCACTCCAAAATTTTAACATACACTAACCTATAATGGCCAATGGGAGGCTACCACATGGAAGCATCTCATTGACTTTCCAATGCCACATGTCAATATTTAATTGACCACTTGTGCATCACTTGTCAACCTATAATTCATCCACCTAGAGGTACAATCTGCCCAATTAGCTGCCAATAACCATGTGCCATGTGTCACCCTTGCAGTGGTAACACATGTCACCTATTTTTCCTATGTACTTTGACCTTTGACCTAGTTGTCTGGAACTTCAAATTCTCATAACTTTTGCATACAAAATCCATTTGAATTGCTGTTTGCATCGTTGGAAAGTGGACAACAATACCTACGCATTGATGCTATTTTTGTGATGATCAAATTTTGAGAATTTATGGATCCCTTGGGACCTTTGTGAGAATTTTGGATCCTCTTGGATATCTGTGAGCGTTCATTAGATCCTCCTGGATCACACCTCCCCACTGAAGAACTTTTGATCCTCCAAAAGTATGGATTATCTAGAAATAAAGTGAGAATGCTTCTGCCTCACTTGTCTAGTATCATCCAACTTTCTTGCTTGGATAACGGACACCTGACTCATCACAACCATAATGAAGACTGAAACAACATTGCTCACCAAGTTAACCATTCCCTTAAATTCACAAACTTCAACATTCATTGTTGTAGTAGCCAACCATATTCCACTGATTAGTAATAAACAAATAAAAAAAACTGAATATACAGATGCGAAAGAAAATGAACCTTCAACATATCTTCCCTTTTTAACAGGAATGACATCAACCAAAGGACCTATTCTGCTTTCAACCATAGGTTGTAAACCTAGATCCTGGATACTAACATTAACTAGCATGCACCATGTAGTAACAACTCCCAAATTAGTCTTCATCTGATAATATCTCACAATGAATTCAATCCCATCCTTGAAAATATGTTACTTATTCTATCCCCTGTAGAGAATGGAATTCCTGTCATACAAGTATGGAATTCTCAAATCCATCCCAAAAATTTCAAGTGGAACCATTTCTAACTCTACTTCATCAATGAAACTGGATGTGATCGCAAACTGTAACTTGCATTGCTTAGTTACCTATACCTGAGAATTATCACAAATCCAACCCAAAGGATATGGCCTAGTTTCCAATCCCAACTTTTGAACAACTTTCTCTAAAGTAAGATTCACTTGTGATCCACTATCAACAAGTGTATCAATCTCAGTGTGCTTTGAGATAACTTGTAAATGGAACAGGGATCACTTTAGCCTTTGCATAAAAAGCACGTGAACTGAAACTTGCAACAAAATATTTACCTTCTATTCCCATGGCTGTAACCTTGGTTTCATCCTCAGAATCTGATCCAAGGTCTTGAACTATGGTTGTAGTCTTCTTACCCTTCCTAGGATGAGCCCACTTTGGTTTCAATTCTGGATGCAACTTCCAACAATGACTCTCATCATTCCCTTTCTTCTCACATTGAGAACATGTATAATTTTTCTCTTCATCCTTCTTCACTGTAGATGTCTTCTGACTCTACCTTTTTCCCTTTGATTGCTCCTCAAATTCATGTGGCTCCTCTGACACATATTCAACAACATGTTTTCCTTTGTTGGCTTCAAGATGAGTAGCTTGTACTAATACTTTGTCAATATTAGTAGGATTAAACATCAATATAGTATGGTGAAGATATGAGTGCATAATACCAATATACTTTAGAAGAGTCTCATGAGTATGTAATAGAATTCCCAAAGACAATGCCTTCCTCTTAAATTCCTATGTGTAAGATTGAACATTTTTCCCTTTTCCTTGCCTCAGATGTTGCCAAGCAATCATTGGTGTTTGCATATAAGCTAAATGATACAATTGCTTTCTTAATGCAACAGTAAATTCAATCCAAGAAAAAATGATTTTACCATGTTGAATAAGATCAGCTTGTGTTCAACTCTCCCACCATTTCAACGATACTCAGGCAAATAATACCATATTGTACCTTTGAAGTATCCTCTATGATTTTCTATACTCTGCAATATACTTTAATCTTCTTGACCCAATTATCCAACTTCTCTGTATTGAACTCTCCATCATAAGTAGGAAAATAAAACTTTACATCTAGCTTTAACAAAGGCAGATCATGAGAATGAGAATACTTCTTATAATTTTTCTTCCTCTTATGAAAAGAATGTTTACTTTATGTTTACTTTCATTGAAATATGATGATGATGATGGGGACGAAGGAGGCTCTGGAGGTTTTTCACCTTCTCCATCAACTACTTCAGTTTTTACCATTGTTTCAACTGGACCACCTTCATTTTGATGAGGAGTTGCTCTCTTTCTTTCTACGTCTTCCCACAATTCCTTAACCATATTTGTCATCTCAAGGTTTTTTTTTCAAAATTCCTTGTCAACCTCAGAAATAACATATTCATGCTCCATTTCTTTCCTTCGAAATACTCGTTCAATATCAGGATTAAAACTTGCAATATTTCCTTCACCTCACTTAGATTTGGACCTCGTAATCATTCACTTGCAAATAAATGTGAAAACCAGCTCTGATACCAATTTCATCAAAAAATCCTTAGATGTACAATTAATTCTTAATTACACAAAAACATTCGACCATATTCGGTAAATGAAGATCGCTTGACTATTTGCAAAAACATAGATGAATATGCTTATTTGTCCATAAAATTCATTAATTTTGATGAATAACTTGAAGAATAATGAGCTGCTACAATAAAAGAACTCAAAATATACAATATTCATAACACATTACTTCATCTCTGAATTCTCTTCAAACAATGTGACTGCTTTTCATCATCCCAAAATGTCAAAATTATTACAATGAAATTAGACTTACAAAGCCAATTTTGAGGACACTCCGAAAATCCTCTACTCAAATGCAGAAACGAAGTTTACCAATGAAATCCTTACGACAAATCATGAAAAATGAGTATAATATTGACCATATTTTGAACAGACTCAATTTTACCCTCTTCAAAACAAAAAATAATGCGCTACAAGTTCATTAAGGAAAATATGAAATAAGGCTTTTACAAATGTCCTCACATCGCAAAAGAGAATTCAAATTCACGATCCTCATAGAAAAATGAATCCAATGAGTATAAACATTCCTAAATTCAGGCAAAGTGCCTTATGACATGCAAAACAAGACAACTCCAAAACTTAGGCAATCTCTTGCACTTACTTCAATACAAATCCGTACTGTAGTTGGCCTATGGATTCATTCCTGCATAGGAATCAATGCACACTGGAATGTGTGTAAACATGGGAGAATGTGCTTGTTAAATAGGATATGGGCCTTTAATTTCCATTTGTATTATTGGGCAACTTAATGCTAAAAATAATGGAATCCCGTAACAAACAGGTTTGTTGGAAGATTGGTTGGGCCTATGGATTATATCCTGGAGGTTCTGGGTTCGATCTGCTTTCATGGCATATGTTTGTTGTTTGTTATATATATATATATATAGTATATATTTTGAACTATATATTATATATATAGTATATATATGGTATATGAAACCTTTCGCGCGAATATTTGTTATATGGTTTTAAAACCATATACTATATATACATGTGTTGGTTAATATGTTATCCCCCCACGCAGACTACGGTGTTGGTCACATAGAGTAGTATGTAAACTAGGGGTTGGGGGATTATTCCTTAGCCCCTTTTTTTGATGATTGCAACTACGTGAGACATTCTCCAGGACACAAACCTGAGACAGATCCCCTGAGAGGGTTGTGTGGTTCCTATCAGAGATAGAGCTGGAATGTAGAGATGGCCTCCTCCTTACAGAGAGTTGAGAAGAACCAGAGATGATTCTCTTGTGTAAAACAATGAGAAAGGAGATTTGTAGAGTTGGACGTTCTTGTGGTTGAGCACAAGGTGAACGTGTGAAATCCAAAAGTGTTGGATGCATCATCATGAGATAGAAATGAAGATGATGCATTAGCCTCCTCCGAGAAAAGAGTTGATGATGAAACTCCATATGACTCTCTTCTGTAATGCAGTGGGAAAGAATATCTATTAAGTGGATGTGGATGTGGACGAGCATAGGTGAATGCGATCCTAGTGAAGAAGTGGTTCTTCTGTGTAATGCAACGATCTAGAGATATGGACATCCCTATGGATGTGCCCCTAGTGGTTGAGCACTAGTGGGTGTATGGGATCCCTTTATATATTGTTCAAGAGTCAGACATGCCTGTAACCCTAAATGTAATGTAAAGGGTATAGGTCGGCCCCACCTTAATGCAATTGATAATTAATGTAAAAGATAATTAATCTGGTTAATATTAATTATATTATGATATAGAGAGGTTAGACCTATTGTGCCAATAGACACTTATGTTGACAGGTCAAGTCTAATATAAGTAAAGGTAAATTCCCCATTAATCATATTTTTTGTGTGAGTTTTGGAAATTTTAACAAGTACATATTCTTGGGAAAAGTGCGCACCTCTCTTGGGCGCTAGTCTTCTAGGGTTTGTAAGCACGCTCTTGTGTGCTAGGTTTTCTTGGTGGTGAAGGTATTTCTCTTGAAGAATATAGCAAAGGATTTGGCTGGGTTTTCTTCCCTTGTTGAGAAGGGTTTTCCAGTGTACTTCTTGTGTACTTGTGCATGGTGTTTCTTCTTGTGATCTTGGTTGTTGCAGCATAATTGGTTATGGTTTAAGTAAAATGCTAAAGTGGAATAAAATTCATGCTTAAACCTTGTCTATTGAAAAATCAACATGGTTTTAGAGCATAGGTATTGAAGAACCCATTTCACAAACAACTTTAATTCATCCTCTCTCTCTTCTGCAGAAACCGTACAACCCTCCTAGGGTTCCCAGAAAATCCGTACGACCTACTCTTCTGGGGGTTTTCAGCACTTGGAACTTATATGTTGGGGATAAAAAGGGCATAGGTGTGTACGACCTCCTTCAATCCACCTCCAACAAGTCACAAGATGCAATTCTGAGCATTTTTAATTTTTGGCCCTAGGGTTTCTAGGGTTTCACAAATTTCTGCAGAAGATTTCAGAATTGTGTTTCTACAACTCCTTGAAGGAGCTATTTAGCTTACCAGGGCTATCATATCCTTCAAAGGATTATTGTTGGAAGTCATAAGCCAAACAAAACCTAAAAGTGCTAGCATAGCCTAGTTGTTAGGTTTTCTAGCCTAGTTGACAAGGGTTTGTGAAGAATTTAAAGAATGAGCAAAATCATGATGGGAGGCAAGATTGATGGTTAAAGAAAACTCAATTCCAGGAAGACAAGACCTTAAAGAAATGAATACATCAACATATCAACACTCTCAGGTATGGTCCCTACCAATGATAATACTTGGTTACTTGATAGTGGTGCCTCTATGCACATGACTGGTCTTAGAGATCACCTAACACATTTCATTGAGAAAGAGACACATCTACGTGTTGTTCTTGGAGATGATGCCAGATATAATGTAAGAGAAGTTGGAACTTATACCTTCCAACTAGATTTAGATATGCAACTTCAATTAAAGGAAGTACTGTATGTACTTGAAATGAAGAGGAATCTTGTCTCTATTCCTGCCTTGGAAGACAAAGGCTACAAGATTACCTTCTCAGAAGGAAGAGTTCTTGCATGGAAAAAAGACTCTCATATAAGTCCTGCCAAGGTAATTGGTGCCTGAGAAAATAACTTGTACATATTAACCATAAAACAAGTCCAAGCCTTGCTACATGACACTATTAGCTTGAGTGAGCTATGACATAGAAGACTTTCTCACATTCATTATAGATCTCTTCCAGCTCTAGGGAAATGGTAGTAGGCCTACCAGAAATAAAGATTCAACATAAAGGTGTTTGCAAAGGTTGTTCCCTTGGAAAAAATGTTAAAGAATCCTTCTCAAGCAATGACAATAGATCCAAGGAAATCTTGGACTTGATACATTCAAATGTATGTGGGCCAATGACTATTGCATCTCTAAATGAGTACCTATACTATGTACTCTTCATAGATGATCACTCCCTGAAAACTTGGATTTACTTTCTGAAGAACAAGGATGGAGTCCTTGCAAAATTTCAAGAATTCAAAGATCAGGTTGAGAACCAGACCAGAAGAAAAATCAAGATATTAAGATCAGATAATGGAGGAGAATACACCTCAAAATAATTCAACAATTTTTGTATTGAAGCAGGGATCAAGAGGGAGTTCACAGTTTCTTACAACCCTCAACAAAATGGGGTTGCTGAAAGGAAAAAAGAAAAACTATCATTGAAGCAACCAAAGCAATGATACATGATCATAGTCTACTTATGACTCTATGGACAAAAGCATGTATGCCAACAGTGTATGTTCAAGACAAAATTCCTCATCAAATACTGAAGAATATTACTCCAGAAGAAGCCTTCACCGGAGTGAAGCCTGAGATTGGACACTTCAGAATATTTCGATGTCCAGTATATTTTCATGTACCCAAAGAAAAGAGATCCAAACTAGAACCTTCAAGAAGAAAGGGCACAATTGTAGGATACAATGAATCCTCAAAAGCATATCGAATCTACATTCTTGTTCATAGACAAATTGAAGTAAGTAGAGATGTTACTTTTGAAGAAGAAGTAGCCTTCCAGAAATCCAAAGAAGCTCATATGGAAATTGATAGTGAGACAATGCCTTCTCCCCCTTCAACAGTTCAGAGGGAGACAAACATTATTCCAGTTGATCCAATTGCTCCAGTTGATTCAGTTGTTCCAGCTGATCTAGTTGCTCCAAGCAACATACCCAGAGATATTACAGTTGGACATAAAATGCCTTCTTGGGCCTGACAAACTCTACAAGAGGCAAAAGGGCATAAGTCCCCACAAGCAACAACTAGAGAAAGCAAGAGACCAAAAAGATTCTCAATCTACCTTTCAGCCATGACCCACATTATTGACTCAGAGCCATCTTGTCATGGAGAAGCTTCAAGTGAACAAGTATGGAAAGATGCCATGATTGAAGAATACCAATCTATATTGAAAAATGATGTATGGGATGTTGTTCCAAGGCCAGAGGGAAAGTCTGTAGTGAATTCCAAATGGATTTATAAAATCAAACATGCAGCCGATGGAAACATCGAAAAATACAAAGCAAGATTTGTGGCTAGAGGGTTCTCACAAGTAGAGGGAGTTGAATATGACAAGACATTTTCTCCAGTAGCCCGATACACCTCTATCCACTCTATCATTGCACTAGCTTCTTCCATGGGTTTGAAGCTACATCAGATGGATGTAAAGACAACTTTTCTCAATGGTGAAATTGAGGAAGAAGTTTATATCGACCAGCCATAAGGATTCATTGCACATAATGAAAGATCTCATGTATGCAGATTAAAGAAATCCCTATATGGTCTAAAACAAGCACCACGTGTTTGGTACAAGAAAATGGATGGATTTATGATGAGCTTGGGCTTCAAAAAAAGTATTGATGATCCAAACTTATATTATCACATTGATGGAAATGAGTGTTTGATTTTGGTGCTATATGTGGATGATCTTTTTCTCACTGATTCAGAGAGAATCATTGCTGAATGCAGACAAGCATTGTCTGCTAAATTTGAAATGAAGGACTTGGGGATGATGCATTACTTCTTGGGACTAGAAGTATGGAAAAATATAGAAGAGATTTTCCTGAGTCAAGGAAAATATTCTGTGGAGATACTGAAAACGTTTGGCATGACATAATGCAAATCCATGCCCACTCCAATGGTAATGGATTTGAAGAAGATGAGTAAAACTGATTCAAGAGATGTAGATCCACACTTATACTGATAGTTGATTGGATCACTGATGTATCTGGTTAACACCAAAACAAACATTTTCTATGAAGTGAATGTGCTTAGCCAGTTTATGAGCCAATCGAGACAAACACATTGGATAGTTGCAAAACATGTATTGAGATATTTATGAGGAACAATTGGTTATGTCCTAAGATATGCTTCCAGTGTAGACTTGAGCCTACAGGGATCTGGCGATGCATATTGGGTAGGAAACGCAATGGACAGAAAAATCACCTCCGGTTGTTGCTGTACTTTAGGGTCTACCGTGGTTTCTTGGTGTAGCAAAAAACAAAGCTTTGTGGCATTGAGCACCGCAAAGGCAGGGTAAATTGCACTGAGTGTAGAAATCCGCGAAGCAGTGTGGCTTTGAAAACTTCTAACTGACTTGTTTGATCATGAGATGGATCCTACTACATTCATTATGATAACCAGAGCTATGTAAAGCTCTCCGAGAACCCTATGTTTCATGACAGATCGAAACACATTGAAATAAAGTATCACTATATCAGAGACATGGTGCATAAGAAGACAATACACATGTAGTATCTTCCTACTCATGAACAGATCACAGATATTTCACCGAACCACTTTCCAAGACAAAGTTCAAGTATTTTCGTGAGAGACTTGGCCTGGTGGAGAATGCCTGCCTAGTTGAGAGGAAGTGTTGATGATTGCAGCTACGTGAGACATTGTCTAGGACACAAACCTGAGAGTGAGCCCTTGAGAGGGGTGTGTGATTCCTATCTAAGACATATATGGAATGTAGAGATGGCCTCCTCCTTATAGAGAGTTGAGAATAACTCCAAATGAAACTCCTATGTAACATAGTGAGAAAGGAGATTTGCAGAGTTGGATGTGCCTGTGGCTGAGCACAAGGTGAACATGTGAAACCCCAAAGTGTTGGGTGCTTTTTCATGAGACATAAATGAAGATGATGTATCAGTCTCCTATAAGAAGAGAGTTGATTATGAAACTCCAGATGAATCTCTTATGTAATGCAGTGGGAAATAAGATCTGTTGAGTGGACATGCCTGTGGATGAGCACATGTGAACGTGATCCTAGTGGTTGAGCACCGGTGAAGAAGTGGTTCTTATGTGTAATGCAATGAGCCAGAGATATGGACATCCATATGGATGTTCCCCTAGTGGATGGGCACTAGTGGGTGTATGAGATCACTTGCTATATTGTTCAAGAGTCAGACCTTCCTGTAACCCTAATTGTAATGTAAAAGGTATAGGTCGGCCCCACCTTAACGTAATTGATAATTAATGTAAAATCTAATTAATATGGTTAATATTAATTATATTATGAGATGGAGAGGTTGTCCCTGTTGTTCCAATAAACACTTATGTTGATAGGTCAAGTCTAATATATGTAAAGGTAAATTCCCCATTGGGGAATCATATCTTTTGTGTGAGTTTTGGAAGTTTCAGCAAGTACATCTTCTTGGGAAAAGTGTGCACCTCTGTTGGATGCTAGTCTTCTAGGGTTTGTAACCACCCTCTTGTGTGCTAGGTTTTCTTGGTGGTGAAGATATTTCTCTTGAAGAATATAGCAAAGGATTTGGCTGGGTTTTCTTCCCTTGTTGAGAAGGGTTTCCCATGATACTTCTTGTGTTCTTGTGCATGGTGTTTCTTCTTGTGATCTTGGTTGCTTCAACTTAATTGGTTATGATTTAAGTACAATACTAAAATGGAATAAAATTCATGCTTAAACCTTGTCTACTGAAAAATCAACACCTTTTCCCCTCCAATAAAACTTTAACCAAGTTTAAATAAATATTACAACACATGGTTTTTATGAAACATTTGTATGGTGCGTTGGTAGTGGGGTTTGAGTTAATACTTTGGGAGGTTATGGAGGTCACATGTTTGACCCCCTTCGACTCCATAATTTTAACATACAGTAACCAATATTGGCCAATGGGAGGGTGCCACGTGGCAACCTCTCATTGGCTTTCCAGTGGCACATGTCAATATTTAATTGGACCACTTGTGTGAAACTTGTGAACCTGTAATTCATCCACCTAGAGGTACAATCTACCCATTCAGCTGAAAATAACCATGTGACACATGTCACCCTTGCAGTGGTGACATATGTCACCTCTTTTTCCCATGTACTTTTATCGTTGACCTAGTTGACTAGAACTTTGACTACTCATAACTTTTGCATACAAACTCCATTTGACTTTCCGTTTGTGTCGGTTGAAAGCTAACGATGTGCTATATGCATTGATGTCATTTTATGGATGGTTTTAGAAATTTAAATTTTGATAATTTATGGATCCCCTAGGACCTTTGTAAGTGTTCCAGATCCTCCCAGACCTCTGTGAGCATAGCTTATATCCTCCTAGATCAACGAGACTAGGGCACACAAACTGAACACTAAGGTGAAACAAGGAAACCAAGACAATTTCTCAAGCAAGTGATCCACTATCCAACTTCAACTAGTGATCCTTGTTTTCATGCCCAATAAATTGAACACAACACCTTGCATAAAAAAATGACTATGCATACCTCATGGTGACATTATCTTACCATGCCCCATACCTTGGGTTGAGTTGAATGTGACGAGCCTTGGTTGATCTTTGCTTGGAGGAAAATTAGGGGGGCTACTAGGCTGTTATCTGTGGACATGTTGATCATTATCATCATGGTGTAAATCATGTTCTCTATTGCAGTCTTGAAGACATGATCTCCTCCAGTTACCTATAAGCATGGGGAGGTAACATATCGCTCCAACATGGGGACATGTGCTCACCGTAGAGCGCATGAGAACCTTAACATGTCTGGTTGTCCAAGACCTGTAACCCTACACCCACTTCAAACAATAAAACACTTTAGAAGTATCTTCCAGTGGATGTTATCAATTGGTTGTCAGTGACAATACAAAAACATACTAGAAATAATTTTTTCCCCCAACTATGGAATGAAAAAGAAAAATATTCAATTGCAGAATGCAATTTCCTGACATGTATTCAAAATGAGAATGCAACGCACATATATGAAAATGAAATAAGATGCAACTACATAAGGATGAAATTCAATATGCAACAAATATATAAATGCAATGCAAGATGCAAATTCATACCCTACCTACTCTAATCTATGTCAAGTGAAATTCTAGGTATAATCATATAACTAGTAAAACCATCCTAACATTGTATCAAAACATCTACCCTTGTGCTTCATTATAAACCAAAATACAGAGAAGTCAAGCATGAAAAGGTCATGAGTTAGGGCATACATAATATCATAAACAATCATAAAGTCCAACTCATGGTGGTGAGAGGGAGGGATAAAATCACACAAGGAGGCATCACCACAACCCTGCCCTATCCATCCCAAGACAAGACCAAAATAATCAAGCAAAGGTCAATCCCCATCCTTAGCTACAAATATAACACTTGGAGGTCGAAAATGGATGAGAAGGAACCTAAGGAAAACTCTAAGGTTTCCCATGGAATACGAGGGAGAAGGGAAAGGGATCAAACTAGGCTTAGAGAAAAAAATTTTCTCCCAACCTAAGGTCTATTGATCTTTCATGTGAAGTCAGAGCACATTGGTGGTTGAAAATCCTCTTGAAATAATAAATCCAAGTGCTCAAAAGGATACGTATAAAACCCCCCAGGACATGATTGAAAATCATCATGGGAGTGCTGCAATAATCTGTCCCTGGATGGTTGGAACAAATCTATAATTATGTCATCTTTTTGTTGCCAAACATCTGAACTAGTAGCAATCACACATGGTTGTTGTAAAGGAAACAATTGAAAATTATATTCAATGTCGTAAACGAGATTATCAGTGGAGTCGCTAGATGAACCCTCTAGAATCATCAAAATAAGGTGAGGGAGATACCCTCAGTGGAGTCGCCAGGTAAACCTGAGATTTAAGGGCTTCAGGAGAAAGTTTACCAAATATATGTCATTGAGGAGAATGACTCAATCCTCCCCATAAACAACACCAAAATGTTATCGCATGATTTTAACTTGTGAAAATCCCTATTGCAAGTCCTCAAATATTGTGTAACTACATAAGATCCTACCACTATCACCTTAGTAAGAACTTCCCACATTTTAGTGATGGAAGAGGTCCACCACAGGGGAGGCTTCCCTAGTGAACTCAAGGAATCAAAGTAGCAAGTATAGTAGCCAATCCTACTGACCCTTCTCTTGATAAATGAATAAAAGGTCTAGGTCAAGGAAAGACAAGAGATAAATGGTTGTTTGAGTACCTTCCTAGAACAAGAACCCTTGATAGCATGTATATAATTATTTCCAAGTTCAAAAAAGAACTAAATGCCTCTTAAAGACACTAGACATGAAAAACTGTTATGGCTGTTACGAATTTGTATTAACTACTTAGTGATTCATATTCATACTATCATTATATTCCAGATTGCTGCATAAACTCATTGCTGCAATAGTCATGATTATTGTGCAAATATTAATATAACACAACTCTGATCTAATATGCATCTAGATAGAATTCATAAGCAATCACATAAAAGACACATGACACAAGATTTAACGTGGTTCACCCAACTCTAGGCTACTTCCACAACGAATGAATTCTTTATTAGGTGTTTAGTAATTGGTTCAGACTTGCACACTACACTTACAAATATATGTCATGGTTATATTTCTCTTCTCTTAGCCTAGACATTCTACAGTGAAAGCCTCTCTGTCTCTCTTTCTACATCATATCTTACATTCATACATTGATTCTCTCCCTTCCCATCCTATCCTATGTGTAACATCCCCAATCATCACTACCACTTGCATAAAATGCTACCCAAATACCTTGTCTTCAATAAACTAGCTCTGATACCAATTTGTAATGCCCTCGGCCATAGACAGGTCTGGAAACGCCACTACAGAACATACATATACATATACATACATACACATACACATACACATACACATACACATACATACATACATACATACATACATACATACATACATACATATATATAACATGCATTTCTAATGAATTTAAAACAAATAACACAAAGTTTCTGCCACCATACAGACTCAACTAGAATTGACAGTAATTCCTACATGCACCGAAACACATGATAACATTTCAAGAATCAAAGACATGCATAACATACATAATTAAGCACATAAATGATACTTATATTTTAATTGGAGCAAAACCACAAACTACGTGCAGACCTTCCACAAAACTCCCAGCCTTAGACCACACTGCTCATCACTCTCAGCAGTAGGTCACCCTCGAGCTAGGACTAAACTCCACCGGGCAAGGGATTCCTAGGCTAGGAAAGGTCAATAGGAAAGTCACACAGTTTAAGAGGAAGGATTCTCTCCAAGGATCCACTTACTCCCACCACTCACAGAATCTCATTCCCCACATGCCTGTCCCACCCCAAGATTATACACCTTCATTGTCACACAGTCCATCGGCTGCTCCACCTCCATTGCCTTGGGCTTCAACAACAAGCCAGACTGAAATTATTATAGCTCTGTAGAAGCTATGAGATTCCTTCCAGGAGAAATCACCTCCTCAACATACTCTCTCACCTGGAGAGAGTTGGTCATAGGCCTAACAACCTACTTCTTCAATCCACAACCACCTCTCTCACTTGGAGAGAGAGTTGGTCACAAGCCTGACAACCTGCTTCTTTGATCATAATAGCTAATTCAGGAAAGGCAATGGATGAATCAGTAAATTTCAGAGGTGAAAAATTGTCATGGGTTCAACAATGGTGGAAATGGATGGTAGCGAGATTTCTTAGTGCGTGAGTGAACTTGTTAGGAGAGATGGGCAGACTGGTCTAGCATAGACAAAATGATGAAAGTGTGAGCCAAACTCTGGGCGTGAACCCCCCTGCGTGCACGAGATTTTCCCCTGTGCACGCGTGAGTGCCTGAGTGAGTGAGCCCCTGCGCGAGAGTTCCTGCATCCCCCCTTAAGTCTGCATCTGCCTGAGATGACACCTATCGCTCAGGAAGCACATTCCTTTCCTTTTGGAAGTCACCTGTCCTTCCCCAGGAACTTAGGATAAAACACATCCTTTTAAACAACCTTTGAAATAATAATAATAAAGTATTATTCTCTTAGACTTAAGCCCTTATGCTTAGCCCCTCTTTCTAACCTCTCAGCCCTCTCTCCCTTACCCAACCTAGTGGATATTAGTCCCCCATCATTCCCCCCATCATTCTTTCTTTGTGGTTGTTCTACATGCATCAATGTTTTTATATTAATAATATGAATATTTACATGTACCAAACAGACTCCTGGCCTTTAACACCTAGGCTCTTTGACCTACTAACACATAAGCCTACGAACTTATAATTGCTCGTCTCACTAGCCTACAAAACATGTTTACAATTCATAAAAAAAATGGGGCTCGTCCTTGGGGTATTACAATCCCCTCCCCTTATTTTTTCACTGTCCTCAGTGCAACTTATTTACACAGTATCAACAAGATTTTTCAAAATCTTAAAAAAGGTGCAGGTATTCTGCCCGCATAGCATCCTCATGCTCCTATGTCATGTCCTTAGGATTGTACCAGGTCCAACAAACCTTTACAATCCCTATGGCTCAATTCCAGAGCTGTTTTCTCTTCTGGTCCAATATGCGCACCAGATTCACTTGTAAGACGCCTTCTTGCTCCACCTGAATCACATTCCAATCAATAACATGATTAGCATCATGTATATATTTATTAAGCAATGAAACATGAAACATATTGTGTATAGTCATGGATGCAGGTGATGCAATCATATATGCAATTGGTCCAATCCTTTCTAGGATTTCAAATGGCCCACAATATCTGGCTGCCAACTTGGAGCAGTTTCCCAGCTTTAGGGAACTTCTGTTGGCTTTCACTTTCAAGAAAACACGATCACCCACTTTAAACTCCTTGTGGGTTCTGTTCTTATCATCATAAAATTTTTGCCTGTCTTGGGAAACCTTCCAATTCTGTTTAATTTTCAACATTTTCTCTCCCATTTCCTTGAGCAACTCTAGCCCAACTATTTCTCTATCAGCTGGGTTGTCCCAACTTATTGGGGTGTTTCACTTTTTGCCATAAAGTGCATCAAATAGACTCATCTTCAATGATGCTTGATACCCATTGTTGTAGGAAAATTCTACCAACTGTAGGTAGTCTTCTCATATAGATGGTTTGTCCATCACATACATCCTTAGCATATCTTCTATCACTTGGTTCACCCTCTTTGTCTGCCCATCAAAATTAGGATGATAAGAAGTGCTGAAGTTAAGATTCATTCTGAACCCTTTGAATAACCCCTTCCATAACTTTGAGGTAAATTTTGGGTCTCTGTCAGACACAATTATCTTGGGGATACTGTTCAATCATGCTACTTCACTCATACATATATCAAAAACATTAGCTTCCTTGTGAGTGGTCTTCAATGGAATAAAATGGGCATCTTTCGTAAGTTTATCCACCACCACCATGATGGAATCATGTTGCTTATTTGTTCTGGGTAATCCTGTGATGAAATCTATTGTCACCACTTCCCACTTCCACTCAGGAATGGGAAATGGCTGTAGCAACCTTGCTGGGTGCCTATGTTCAGCTTTGACCTTCGGAGACTCCATACATTTGGCGATGTATTCTTCAATTTCCTTCTTCATACCTAGCCAAAAGTAATGGATCTTGACTGTTGCCACTATTTTCTGATATCCAGGGTGCCCAACATAAGGCACATTATGCATTTCCTTCAAGATAATAATTCTAAACTCTTGGGAATTAGGTACATAAATTCTATTTTTGTAAAAGAGTGTTCCATCAGCTTCCAATTTATAATATTCCACTTTCTGTAGCATATTACCTTGCTATAGATTTTCTACCAATTCCACGTACTGCAAATCTGCATTTGCAACTTCCAAAATTCTGCCTTTAATATCAGTTTGATACATGCTAATGGTCATAGCATGTAGTTCATGCACTCTTCTGCTGAGTGTGTCAACCACTTTGTTCTCCTTTCCTTTGATATGCTTGATATCAAAGTCATACTCACAAAGGAATTCCAACCATCTACTCTGCCTACAATTCAAGGTTGGCTGATCAAACAAATGCTTTAGACCGTTATGGTCCATCCTTAGTTCAAACCTCTTTCCCATGAGGTAATGTCTCCATTTCTTCAGAGCGTGCACTATGGATGACAAATCCAAATCATGAGTGGCATAGTTCTTTTCATGGTCCTTCAGATTTCTGGATTCATAAGATACCACAAACCCATTCTGACCGAGGATTCCACCCAGTCCTTATTTGCATGCATCTGTACACACTACAAAATATTCATTCGCATCTGCAATCCTCAATATTGGAGCACTGGTTAACAACTTCTTCAATTTATGGAAACTTCTCTCACATTCTTCTGTCCATTGAAATTTCTTCTACTTCCTTTACAAGGAAGTGATGGGGTGAGATATCCTTGAGAACCCTACAATGAACCTTTTGTAATAGCCAGCTAGACCCATAAAGGATCTGACTTCTTTCACATTCTTCGGTGCTAAACATTCTCTGATGGATTCTATCTTCTCAGGATCCACAACTATCCCATCCTTTGAAATGATATGCCCCAAGTAATGGATCTGCTTTTGATAGAATGAACACTTGATCAATTTGACATACAGTTGGTGCTCTCTTAGCACTTGCAACACCATCCTCAGATGATGTTCATTCTCTTTCTCCAACTTGGAATACGCCAGGATGTCATTCAAAAAGACTGACAAACTTGTCTAGATATTCTTTGAATACACGATTCATTAGGCACATGAAAACAACGGGTGCATTTGATAACCCAAATGGTACCACTGTGAATTTATAATGACCATACCTTGTTCTGAAGGTGGTCTTGCTGATGTCTTCATCCTTTATTCTTACCTAGTGGTACCCTAAACTGAGATCTATTTTTTAAAATATCTTGGCATCCTTCAACTGATCAAAGAGATCATCGATCCTTGGAAAGGGATACTTGTTCTTAATAGTCACTTTATTCAACTGTCTGAAATCGATGTACAATCTCAATGTCCCATCTTTATTTTTCACGAACATGACCGGGGCACCCCAAGGTGACACACTTGGGCGTATATACCCCTTCTTCAGAAGCTCTTCAAGATGCAATTGTAGTTCTTTCAGCTTTGGTGTACTCATTCTGTAAGGAGTTTTTGACACCGGAGCTGCTCCAGGCATCAGGTTTATAGATAAATCAATATCTCTCTTCAGGGGTAGTCTAGGTACCTCTTGGAATACATCTTCAAAATATTTTAATACTACATGGTTCCCCATATTTGACACCTTATCCTTAGGTGCTTCATCCATATGAGTTGCAAATAATTGGCAGCCTTTCCTATAGCACTTCTTCAGCTGCATTGTTGATATTTCTCTGATAGCAACTGCTCTGGGAATTCCTTGGATGGTTCTCTGATTTCCTTCCTCATCCAGGCAATTGAATGCCTTGTTACGACAATCTAATATGGCATGGTGTTGGTCCAACCAATCCATCCAAATTAGACAGTCATAGGAACCTAGAGGTAAGATGTTCAATTCAACCCTTGTGCTCAGTCCATTCATGTCCACTGGACATGAATTAACCATCTCAACAACCTTTCTCTTGTCTCTTGTAGCCAATTTCACTAACCAAGATTTTCCATGCTTGCTTCTTGGAAATGCAAACTTTCCACCATTCTAGGATCTATATAACTATGATTAGCTTGTAAATAAATTAAAATAGTAATGGTTTGGTTGTTGATCACACCTTCCACTTAAATCATATGTGATTGATATTCCACTTGCTTGTTGTCTAGGGCTGCATAGATCCTTGGTACACTTCTGCCCATGTCATCCACTGTTTCTTCCTGTTGAACATTGTGGACAACTCTCACCTTGTCATTTCTATGGGTGAAATCTCTATACCTATGATTTCCTTTACAACCCCAACATTCCATAGGTGGTTGTCTTGGAATTTTCCCACCTATTTCAGCCTTCCCAGGATTTCTAAAACCTCGCTATCCTTGAGGAATGTTTATGAAAAAGGATGGTTTAGTTCCCTTCTTCCTCGGATCCACCTTGAATTTATTCTTGTCTTCCCAAGCCTTCCGGAAAGTAGGCTTTTCTCCTTGCTGCTCATATAAGCATTTTTCTCTCCTTATAGTTTCTTCCACAGTTTTAGGATCATCATACTGGATCTTTTCACCGATGGAAGATGGAATTCTACTCAGATACCTTTGAATTTTGATAGTCTCATCTTTGATGAAAGGAACGTACTTTAGCAATTCCAAAATCCTTTGTTCATATTCATCAATGGTCATGCTACCCAGCTTGAGTTCAAAGAATGCTTTCATCTTTCTGTCATAGTATCTCTTATTTAGGTATTTATTTTCTAAATACTTATTGAATTTGTTCCAAGTAACATTTTTCTCTTTAATGTGTTGCACCTGCACAAGTTGATCCCATCACATGGATTCCTTTCCTTTCAGTTGATACATTACAATTCTTCCTTCTGCATGAGAGGAATAATTCTATAGTTGGAAATATTTCCTCATGCCATGTCTCAACATCTTCCTCCTTCTTGTGCTCTCCATCAAACATAGGAGGCTTAATCTTGTTCATTTCACCCTTCAGTTCATCCACTCCAGATATCCTGTGATTTCTGGTAGGAGATGGGCTTGAACTACCGTGTGACCTCCTCTTGGAGTGCCCTTGGGAGTGATGATGGTGTCTGCCAACACTCCTTTATTTCCTCTTCTCATCAGGGGACCTATGACTTCTTGATTTACTTGAGTCACTCTCCTTATCCAATTTCCTTTCTATCCTTTCCAGACTCTGTATCAACTTTATGTTGAATTCTCCCTGTTGATCCATGGCTTTCATGAGCTTCATGTTATCTGTTCGGTGAGTCTAGACATCTTTCTGCAATCTTTCAATGATTTTCATCATGTTTCCCTCCTCATATATCTCTTTTCCATGCCCATTAGAGTTTGATCCTTCAACTCCCAAATGGACATCCATTCCTCTTGCTTCATTCTCTGAACTGGAAGCATTATGTGCCTCCTCCATTCTCTATACTCTGCGACAATTCATTTCGGTTCTGATAATCATTGACTCTACAAATACAATGTGAAATCAACTGAAATTTGTCAGGCAATCAGTCCTTAACAAATTCCATAGTATTCATAAACCAATCTGATTCAAGAAAACGTTCAAATTTCATTCTCTGCGATTCTCATTCAATCATGAATCCCCACAGATATTTTATTTTTGAGTTATGCTTTGTTCTGCAACATTTTTTTTCCAGGGCACTAGCCCCGTTTTCTAAGCCCCTAACCCACACAATCATGGGCTGTGGCCAAGCACTAGATTGATAGGTGCTTACTTGGGACCTCGGGCCTACGGTTTCAAAATTTTTCAAAGCACATATCGACAGTCTCTTGGAGTTTCGAATTAACTAACTCACAAAGTAGGGTGTGTTAGTCTCTAATTTTGTCTTGGTTTAGTGAGAAACCCTTATTCTAAACCCTTCTTACCTACACTTCAATTTCTGTTTCCAGTTGATTTCGATCTTTGTTTTTTAGTGTCTAATGGTTTGCATTTCAGTTTTTGAATAGTTTATTCAAGTTTGAAATTGAAAGACATGGTTTTAAACGAGGTGTCATCTTATATGCCTATTTGAACTTCATAAATTTAAATTTTGCTAAGTCATTAATAGCGCTACGAGAATAAGGCTATTCCCGTAGCGTCAAAATTATCTTGCCTTGATACGCGCCTATCATCCAGATTTCGTTATGATGACACAAATCGTGGTCTGAGAGTTCGCGTGTGTCCACAATAGCTTGGAATCATTTACTGATTCAAACCGTTTCATAATCCGATTGCTTTGTACCCACGAAGGTCTCATTTTAAAATCACCCAATTCTCAATGATCATTATATTATAATTGTCTGATTTTGTTGAATTTAGGCGCAGGTATTTGCTCAGAGGAACGTTATACACTAACAGATTGCAGGTGGCAAATTCAGAACCCGAGGGTGCTAGTTACAGAATTATTGGAGCTGGCTCATGCAATCTTCAAACCCTAACGCATAAGTCAAGCCAAAGACTAGCACCACACCGAGCCACAACAAGGAGGAGTTATCCTGGCTGAAGACAATTTGTCTTATCAACAAAGATACTGCCCCCTGGCATCATTGTCTCAGGGATAGATTTGTATCTTCACAGATTGTGGGGTTTTGTTTGCCATGACTCCAGAAAGGTGCATCATGCATTATGATGGACCCAAATCATATTCATTTGGTTTGCTGTTAGTTGCACAGGTAGATTGGAAATCAAAAGTGGTCATACAAGCAAACTTTGTTGAAATTATCAATAAGAGATTTGTGAGAAATGATGGGATAGCTTATGAAATATTTTGGCTGTCATGCAAGTTCATGAGTGGAAAAATTGGAGACCCAAGGGACCTTTTTGTGAAGCACATTGTAAAGGCATTATGTTCAATTTGACACTTAATAGTAAAGGCATATGGATGGTTAGACCCTCTTTTTCTACTTGGTTATTTATTTATTCATGCTTGAATTCATATTCAGATTGCAATGCTTTTGATTCTTGACTATTAATTTATACAGTAAAAATTTTACTGTAAAGATTATTTTTCAAGTTTGATATCAAGCTGAACATCTTGTTTCTTTATGATATTTTGAGGCAATAATTCTGGTGAAGTTGACAAATTGAAGGCTTCACCTTCCTTTTTCTTAATTGGTTTAATCCATCTTTGTGTTTACCTATTATTCAGTCAATGGGATATACTCTATTTTAATCTTGTTTTTCATATTGTGTTGTTACCTTGAAACCAGTTTCAAACCACCTTACTGAAAAAACCCAATCATAAAACCCTCAAAACTCTTTTGCAATAAATCAATGATGCCCTAGCTTGCCCTTAGCAGTCGAGTGCAAATTTAGGGACTAACAGGGTGGATCAACATTCCACGACTACCCAACATCCAATGGATGACACTCACTATGGACCTTTAGGCATCTAAGCTCCGAGACTTCAGAGCTTCACAACTTAGGGAATTCAGAGGATTTCACATCCGCACACCCCTAACACCTCGAACCATTAATCTCTGAACACTTCCATGTCACTTTCTCAGTGACATTTCAATCTTTGGCGGGTCCAAAACCCACTGACACGTGGCACATATCCCATGTGTCCACATCATTTCTGATGACATCATCATGCCTCGTTACTTTAAAATTTTGGGTTTCAAAAGTTTTTATGCATGCTTCCTTCCAGTCTCCTGAATTCTAAATTTTCAAACTTCTTTACCTCCGGGTCCACATAGTACAACTGTCACCAAATAAGGTGGTGGCACATGGCATGACTAGGAAGGTCCACGTTACCCCTAGTTACATCATCCTGGCCCACTACATTTTCTATTTTTCTTCGGAGCTTTGAGCTTCGGATGTTTGTGCACCGACACACCCCACTTCTCCTGAATTCTAAAGTTATGATTTGTCGTGAGATATACGACTTACATCCACTTGTGCGTAGATCCGATGGTTCTAATCCACTTTCCCCCCCGCGTCTTACCTTCTTCTCTTGGCTTGATCTAACAGTAAGGCTTCTAGGTTAACCCTCCTGCACTTTCCCCAGATCTGACGCTCGTGAAGGATTCCCCTTTTTCCAAATAGATCCTACAACCAACATTACTCTGCGGCCCATTAGCACATCTGTCGTGGTTTTATAATACCGCTACTCCTCCTGAGCTTCATAACACGACCAAGGTAACCTGTTGGCACTCAAGAATGTTCTGAGGTTCGAAATTGGTTCCTCTTGACACAATTTCCACCTAAAACCTTAGTTCTCATGACCACTTATCCGACCCATCTAGGCTCAATGCTTGAACCTTGGCTCTTATACCAATTTGTAACGTCCCCGACCATCACCACCACTATCGGGAAATGCTACCCAAATACCTTGTCTTCAATAAAATAACTCCAATACAAATTTGTAATGCCCCTAGCCATCGACATGTCGGGCAACAGAACATACATACATACATACATACCTACATAACAAATAACATGCATTTCTAATGAATTTAACATGCATATATATATATAACATGCATTTCTAATGAATTTAAAACAAATAACACAGAGTTACTTCTACCATACAGACTCAAATGGAATTGACATTAATTCCTACATGCAACAGAACACATGATAACATTTCAAGAATCACAGACATGCATACCATACATAATTAAGTACATAAATGATACTTATCTTTTAACTGGAGTAAAACCACCAACTACGTGCAGACCTTCCACAAACCTCCCAACCTTAGACCACACTACTCATCACTCTCAACAGTAGGTCACCCCCGAGCTGGGATTAAAATCCACTGGGCAAGGGATTCCTAGGCTAGGCAAGGTCAATAGGAAAGTCACAGAGTTTAAGAGGAAGGATTCTCTCCCAGGAGCCACTTACACCCACTGCTCACAGACTCTCATTCCACACATGCTTGTCCCACCCCAAGAGTATGCACCTTCACTATCACACAACCCATCGACTGCTCCACATCCCTTGCCTTGGACTTCAACAATAGGTCGGACCGAAATTCTCAGAGTCTGTAGTAGCTACGGGACTCCTTCCAGGAGAACTCACCTCCTCAACACACTCTCTCACATGGAGAGAGTTTCTCACAGGCCTGACAACCTGCTTCTTTAATCCACAACCACCTCTCTCACCTGGAGAGAGATTTTATCACATGCCTAAAAACATACTTCTTCGACCATAATAGCTAATTCGGGTAAGGCAAGGGATGACTCAGTAAATTATAGAGGTAAAAAATGGTCACGGGTTCAACAATGGCAGAAATGGATGGTAGCGGGCTTGCTCAGTGCATGAGTGAACTTGTCAAGAGAGACGGGAAGACTGGTCTAGTACAGACAAAATGATGAAAGCGTGAGCCAAACTCTGGGCATGAACCTCCTCCCTGCGTGTGTGAGATTTTCCCTTGTGCGTGCGTGAGTGAGCCCCTGTGTGAGAGTGCCTGTGTCCCCCCTTAATACTACATGTTCCTGAGCCGACACCTGTCACTCAAGAAGCACGTTCCTTTCCTTTTGGAAGTCACATGTCCTTCCTCATGAACTTGGGATAAAAACATATCCTTTTAAACAACCTTTGAAATAATAATAAAAAATTATTATTATCTTGGACTTAAGCCCTTAGGCTTAGCCCCTCTTTCCAACCTCTCATCCCCCTCTCCCTTATCCATCCTAGTGGAGCTTAGTCCCCCATCAATCTTTCTTTGTGGTTGGTCTACACACAACGATGTTTTTATATTAATAATATGAATATTTACATGTACAAAACAAGCTCCTGGCCTTTAAAACCCAGGCTTTCCGGCCTACTAACTCATAAGCCTACAAACTTATAATTGCTTAGCTCACCAGCCTATAAAACATGTTTACAATTCATAAAACAATCGGGGCTCATCCTTGGTGTATTACACTATGAACCTTCTTATTGGCGGGATTTCTAGGAAGTTTGGAATAGACTCCAAAATACCGCCCAAGAATAACTACACAGAGGAACC
>JZKD02S2143061.1:0-18535 GCA_000966675.3 Picea glauca
CAATTGCTCCCCCACGACGTTCACGTAGGATGCAAGGTTTGTCCCCGGAGCATCCAGAAGCTTCACAACCTTTGCATAATGCAACAACTGAGGGTACCCCTGAGGACTCTCCTCGTCCGGGTGAAATCCCTCTTGTTACTCTACCACACGTGGACATCAGTGACGTCCCAGAAGTTTTCACACCACCTCCACAAGTAGAATCCACTGATCCTCTTGCTGATTTTCGAATTTCCAATACTATAGAGGACTATCGCATTCGTCGAGGTGAACGACCTATTGGACGATTAAATCCTACTGAAGAAACTATTGTTACATCCTCTGAATCAACTGCTGGGCCTTCTCACGGTGTAGTAGGCCAAGATCCTTTTTGGTCGGGTGATTTTCGACGAGTCTTGTTTGGTACTGAGTCAACCCCTGTTTACGAAATCAACCCTCCTGTGTCTCCTGAACCAGAAGCTACACCAGAGACTACGCTTTATCATTTTGTTATTCCTCCCGAGACGGCCTATCTTGCGAATACTATGAGTGTCCAAACTGGAATTACTGCAACTACTCTTACTCCTATCAATACCCAGCGAATGCCTGAGGCCAACCCAAATTTACCCCCTGGTTACCATGCGTTGAATCCTTCGTTGAATGTTTCCCATCCAACGCCTCCGCAAACCCCAGCCGGTTCTCCAGATGGTCCTCAGTTTCCTGGGCATCCTATTCCTGGTTTCATCCCGACACTTCCTCAGTTTCCTCCTGGCAACCCTAATCCTAGTGGTACTATCCCGACTGTTGCTCCAAACTTACAGATTCCTGTTGGTGGACAGGGTGGTACGGTTCCTTTTCCTTTTCCCGGACACATCACAGTTACTACGCAACCTCCAGTTGGTACACAACTTCCGGGTGGAACCATACCTACGGTAGGGGGACCAACCTCCCCTTTTGGACAAAATATACCTCCTTAGTTGGCCCAGTATTGGCAACATCTTTTACAAAACGTACCTCTTGCTGGGGGGCAAGCAACTGTCCCTCCTGTAGGCCAACCATATCCAGGTGTTACTAATACTATTTGGGGTTCGGGTCAAACTACTCAACCTCAGGTCCCTACCCAAACTCAAGGTTACAATCCTTGGGGCTACTACCCTATCCAGCCATCGCCGAACCAACCAAAAGCTTCCCTTTACGGACAGTCTTCTTATGCTCCTACTGGTCTGCCAATGGGGTTTCCACCCCAAAGTCACCAGTACCCACAAGTGAATCGGCAATTGCCTTTTCTTTCCACTTTGGATTTGCCCGATTTGTCTAGGATCCTCAATGATCCTATCCGTCACTCTCCCCAATGGCCTGCTATTCCTGCAAAGCTTCCATCGGATATTCCGAAATTCGATGGCAAGGTGGGAGAGGACCCTAATAATCATGTCATGACTTTCCATTTATGGTGTTCGTCCAATTCGTTGATGGACGACTCCATCCATCTCCGTCTTTTTCACAGAACTCTTACTAGAGCTGCTGCGAAGTGGTACATTGAACTACCACGAGGTTTCTTTTCCGATTTTCACACCCTTGCTATGGCCTTTCTCACACACTACCAGTTAACGATCTGTTACGATACTGGGACTAAGATTTTAACTTCCTTCAAGCAAACCAAAGGCACTCATATATGCGATCATATTCATGAGTGGTGAAGGAGGAGACGTCTCATCAAGCTTGAACTCCCTGATTAGTTACTGGCTGAGTGGTTTACGAAATCTTTCGTGAACGAAATTGGTAAGGACATCACTATGGGTGGTGTTGTTATAGAAGAGCAGGCTATAAGACGTGCTTAGTATCTCGATCTCGTTTATTCGCAAACGGGAACACTGTATAATTTATTACCGGACTTACCTCGTCCTGGTGCTTCCAGCACTTCTACTGCTCCCGCTGCTTCCCATGCAGCTGATGGTGTGATTGGGACCACTCATACCCACTCACATTCCGTGTCAACTACAACCCCTAAATCCAATTCTTCTAATGTTCAAAGTGCTCCGTCTCCTGCTCCTCCCACCGGTAAAACCTCTGAAGTGAACGCTGTTAAGTCTACGCCGACCGGTAAGAACAAATCCAAGAAGGGGAGAGGCAAGAATAAGGAGAGTAAAAACAATAATCAGAATGAGCAAACCAAAACCCCTCCTGTTGAAGACCAGGATAAGCGCAAACCATGCTACCCTTGCCTTATCTGTGGTGACGATCACTACACGAAGGATTGTCCGAGACGTGCCAAAGTTAACAAGTTCCTTCAAGGAACGTCGAAACCATCTACACCGACAATTTTGTCTCAACCCTTCCCCTCTCAACAACAGGCTTCGTTGGTCATCCACGACCAACCCTCTACTTCTTCACAATCCTATGTTTTGATGTGCACCGGTGATTCCAAGAAAGACAATGTTGCACTTACCACTAGAGCTAAAGACTATACTCCTTCTAAGGAGAAGGTTGACGACTTACCTCCCGATCTGGTACAACCCTCTCCACCGAATCTACCCATAAACGGTCCTCTTCATCTCAAACGATTGAGCCTTGATACAGTTATATGGCCACCCCCAAAAGGTGTCGTTAAGAAATCGACATTCAACCCACATGCTTGTGCAGCCCAGAACTATAGCATTGTAGAAGATCTGGCCCAAGCACCTTCAACAATGTCTGCCCTTGAAGTCCTTCAGCCTTGTCCTGCACAGCGAAGGGCTTTGTTGAAAGCTATCGGTGGAATCGATCCCACGGATACGAATTTGATAGTCTTTGACTTGGAAGACCATATTCCAAGGTTACCCCCACAGCTTGCATTTCAAATACAAGTTGTTGTTGCCGACAAGAGCATTTGTCGGATGGTCATAGATGAGGGGGCCTCTACGTGTGTAATGTCTTTCTCTTGTTGGAAAGCCATTGGCTCTCCCCTGTTAAATGAATCAAAAAACACTTTGCGAGCCTTCAATGGCTCTGGTTTTGAGCCATACGGTGTTCTTCCGTTGTTGCCTATTACTCTCGAAGGTAAGACCGTCCAGGTGGAAGTGGAAGTTTTCGATACTTCCTTAGATTATAATCTTCTACTTGGTCGTAGTTGGGTTCATTCTATGCATGCTGTGGTGTCAACCCTGTTCCGTGTCGTACGATTCCCTCACCAAGGAAAAGTGGTCACGGTTGATCAACTTGCCTTCTTTAATGCCGATACTCGCACGGGCAATGTGTCGTTCATAACAAACACCCCACCGGGTTATGAGAATGTTGGAGTTGGTCTTTTAAAAGATTCTACGTTAATGGGTACTTTCCCCATACCACCACCACCCGATATTCCACACCCGTCTGTTGCATCTATTAATATGATCTCTACTGTACCTCATGAACTGCCTGTGTCTGTTGACCCTTGGATAGTCCCTGATCCTGGAGATCATGTTCGTTTCAACAACGTCATGTCGTTGAGTCCAGTTGAATCCGCTTATCAGGCTATTCAATCGGCAACCCCTACTACTTCTTCTTGTGATGAGTTGTCTACTGATCCTTTCCGTGTCATTTTTCCCACTGACGAGATGATCATGTCCGTCATGGAAGAAACCCCTTGGGACGATGGGCATCATCGTTCTATTCTGTTTCTGGAGCAACAGACTCTTGAGAATTATCAGCGGATTTCGACTCCGTCGACCGTTGTTGTTATATCTACTGTTCCCCAATCTACACGAGATGTGTTTGCGGAAGGGAACCTTAGTAACATTTCGCCCATGATACCCATAGATATTTCAATTAAACCTGGGATCATTGAAAACATTCATATTGGAGCTTCGTGTTCTCCCGAAGAAATTATCACTTACACTTCCTTGTTTAAAGAATTTCGTGATATCTTTCCCTAGAGTTACGAAGAGATGCCGGGTATCGACCCGTCTATTGTGGTGCATGAAATTAAGACGTACCCCAGAGCCAAACCAGTTCGGCAGCGCCTCTGTCCTGTCCATCCACGTAAAGCGACAACCATTAAACTCGAAGTTGAAAAGCTTCTTAAAGCCAGTTTTATTTATCCTATGGCATTGACAGAATGGGTTTCAAACCCCGTACCAATTGATAAGAAGGGTGGTAGTATACACCTTTGTGTTGATTATCGAGATATCAACAAATCTTGTCCAAAGGACAATTTTCCAACCCCTTTCATTGACCAGATCGTCAATGACTGTGCCGGTAGTGAAATCTTTTCCCTCATGGATGGATTTTTTGGCTATAATCAAATCAATATCGCTCCTAAGGAACAACATAAAACGGATTTTATTTGTCCTTGGGGTACTTTCGCCTACTGAAAACTTCCCTTCGGTCTAAAGAACGTAGGTGCTACGTTCCAACGTGCTATGTCTTACGCATTTCACGATATCAAGCATATTGTTCAACCTTATTTGGACAATTTGCCAGCTCACTCGTTACGTCGAGTCGATCAACCTAATCATCTCCGAGCGATTTTTCTTCGTTGTCGATTCTATTGCATTCGCTTGAATCCTCATAAATGTGTCTTTTGTGTAGAATCAGGCCATCTCCTCAGTTTTATTGTTTCACGCCATGGGATCCGGGTTGATCCTATCAAGGTTGAGGCGATTCTTAATCTCCCTCCTCCTTCTTCTTTGCGCCAGTTACAAAGTTTGCAGGGGAAAGCAAACTTTCTTCGTTGCTTCATCCTGAATTACGCTGAGATTACTCAGGGTTTTACACGTCTTCTAAAGAAAGGTTTAGAGTTTGTCTGGGATAAAGATGCTAACAAAGCTTTTGAAGCCTTGAAATTATCCCTCACTAAAGCTCCTCTTCTTTTTCCTCCGGATTATAGTCGAGATTACTTTCTTTATTTAGCTGCGTCCGAGTACACTATCGGCATGGTTCTCGTTCAAGAGGATGATGCCCACGATGAACATGTTATATATTACTTGAGTCGAAGTTTAACTTCCACGGAAATTAAATACCAACATGTTGAAAAGCTGGCCTTGGCTGCTGTTCAAGCAGTTCAACGTTTTCGTCATTATATTCTCGCTAGGAAAACTACAGTGATTTCACATTGTAACCCCATGCAACATATATTGACACGTCAATTGCTGGGGGGCAAATACTCCAAGTGGATTGTTATTCTCCAGGAGTTCGATTTGGAATTCGATTGCGCCACGTCGAAGAAATCCCTAGTTTTCGCTGAGTTAATTTGTGATTTTCCCCACACTGCCACGGAAAAAGTAGCAGTCGATTCGTTACCTAACGAATCACTTTTCCTTATCAGTACCGATGATATTTGGTACGGAGATATCATTATATATCTCCAAACTCAAACTTTCCGGCCTGATCTGTCTAGTGCCGAACGCCGTCGTATCCGTTATCAAGCACGCCATTATATTATCCTCGGCGATACTCTTTACCGTCGAGGTGTCGACTTTGTGTTTCGACGTTGTTTGACTTTTGACGAAGCCGAGAGACCTTTGAATGACTGCCACTCTGGAGCATGTGGTGGTCATATGTCTGGGTATGCTACTGCCCAGAAAATCTTACGTGCAGGATACTTTTGGCCCTCCTTGTTTAAAGACTGCATTACTGCAGTTCAGAAGTGTCATGCCTGCCAGACCTATCATCAAAAGATTCGGTCGCATCCTGCTCCCCTTCATCCTGTAGTCTCAGTAGGTCCTTTCGCTAAATGGGGCATTGATTTCATGACATGTCACCCTCACTCGGCCGGGGGGCATGGTTATATTATTGTAGCTGTTAATTATTTTACTAAGTGGGCCGAGGCGATGCCTACATTCGATAATACTGGGAAGACTGCAGCGTTATTTCTTTTCAACCATGTCATCACTCATTTTGGTGTTCCTCAGGCTATTGTTACCGATCATGGTAGTCATTTTAGAAATCATATGATGTCTGAACTCACAGAAAAGTTGGGCCTTCGTCATGATAGCTCAACACCCTATTATCCACAGGCTAATGGCCAGGTCGAAGCAATCAATAAGGTTCTTATAAATATGATTCGACGGATGATAGGAATCCATAAAACCAGCTGGCACACGATGTTGTTTTCCGCATTGTGGGCGTATCAGATATCTGTGAAATATGATACAGGATTTACACCCTTTCGACTAGTTTATGGCATGGAAGCCATTCTGCCAATAGAATGTGAAATCCCGTCTTTGGAACTAGCTATAGAACTCTTACCAAATACCTCTGCCGAAGAGAAACGTCTGTTGTATTTGATGCAATTAGACAAGACTCGTCGTGACGCTACTCTTGTAATAGAAGCCCAGAAGAAATGTGTTAAGGCACAGTATGACAAGCATGTCAAACCTTGTGTCTTCTCTGAAGGAGATCTTGTTCTTCTATATGAACAAGATAAAGATGTCTTAGGAGTTGGGAAATTCGAACCAATGTGGCGTGGGCCTTACATTGTTAGCAAAGTTTTGGAAAAAGGAGCGTATGAGCTAGTTGATTATGATGGTGTACCTTTGAGTGAGCCCAGAAATGGGTTGTACTTAAAGAAGTACTATGCATGAGTCATTTGTGCATGAGTGCTTGTATTTTATGTATCATACTGCGTGTGTGTGTTACTTTAGTTTTGCTTTTGATGTTATCTGGTCTCTTCCCTTACGTGACGCTGTGTTTGATTGCCAGATGTTGGAGTATTCGCTACCTTATATTGGCTTCGTCGATGGTGCTAGCCGTAGTACTCGGAACCTAGCTTCCACTGCTTGGGCAATCTATGCCCCAACAAACGAGCTTATATCTTTACGAGGTGTATGTCTTGGGCAGGCAACGAACAACATTGCAGAGTATAGCGTCGTTATTGAGTTATTGGTTGATGCTATCTCTCTTAGAATTCGTCGTTTGGTTGTGCGACTTGACTTGCAGCTAGTGGTGCTACATCTAAGTAATGTTTACTCTATTCGAAGTCCTACATTATTAAGAGTATATTTGCAAATTCACCTCTTGGAATGACATTTTGATCATATTGAATATCAACACATTCCGAGAAGTCTTAATACATTGACAGATGCTTTAGCTAATTATGTATTGGACAGGCATTTAAATCACTTATAAATCAAACACATTAAAATGTACACAAATGTAAAGTAAGCCGGTAGAAACCATGTATATATATATATATAATGATCAAAGTTTATTTTTACAAAATGTGTCCGAAGACCAAAATATCAAAAATTGAAGCTCATGGCTTCTACATAATGATATCATGACATCAATGATGTTCACGATAGCACACTAAAGTCCTAGCAACTCTGCGGAGAAAGCGACCCATAAAGGCAGAGACTCCCATGGTGTGACGCTGATCGCGTCGTGGAATCTCCTCCAGAGGCATATCTGGAACGTCGGCCATCAGACCCTCTAAGTTCTGCTCCACTGTCAGATAGTCCTCGGCATACTGTGGAACAGCTACTGCTGCCTCTCCTCGTCTCTGGACAGGGGAACTACCAACAGGTCTATATGCCCCAACGTATGTGTTATCAACAAAAATTTGGTGTTAGTCTTCGGGTAAAGCTATAAAAACAAAAACATTTAAATATGTTAAAAATACAAAAACAGTTAAAAGATAAAAATTGATGTACTTCTTACTGAGGTCTCCCCACTGTGCATCCTCAGGTAGTGCAAGGTCAGGATCGCTGCGGAAATCCAAGCCGGTCTATGCATAATATTCTATCATCAGCACCTGGCCTTGAAGCCAGTCGAAGAAGGTATCGTCATACCTGACGATCGGTCCTGCCACATGATGTGCCATGAGTTGGCACCACCGTAACATCCGTGGATCTCTGGGACCCGGAAAGTGCCACTCAGCCTAAAGCCTAAACACAGGGACTCTCTCACAGAAGAAGGACACCAATAATGATCCCTATCCAAACTGTTTTAGATCTCCACGCCTGCATTTAGTCAACTGTTTTTTGAGATTACGCAATACTGCGTCAGCCCAGTTAAACACACGGGGCTCAGTACACTCGATGGAATACTGAAAATAGCTCTGCAGATCCATATGTGGAGCCACGCTCCCTGCCATCCGAGCAATGGTGAAAAGGATCGTGCGGAGAGTTATATCAGTCACTCCCCAAATAGCCACTTTTCCTTTTTGTCGTTCAGCCTCAGGCACGCAGTACTGCCTGCAATACTCGCTCATTTTTAAACCACCCAGATTCGTACTTTGGGTGATGAGATTGAAGACCCTGGATTTTGTCTTTGCGATCCAGGTTGCGATGGATTATGTATAATTTGCGACACATAGATCCACTGTGTATGTTTCGTGGCTATGTAGTCTTGATTGAAAATTTTTCGCACAGATCCACAGTGTATTCAGGCGGCTGTGCTATATTATGACTGCATGGATCCATAGTGTATGATTGGTGGTCATGACCTTTGTTTATGATGTCATCAGTCTATGATCTGAGTATGGGAATGCCTACCTCAGGAATTGGTATACATGATTTTCTGCTGATGCTTGGATGTATGCAGGTCTCTGATTAGATGTGCTCTTGGTTCTTGACACACACATGCAGCTTACAAAGTCTATCGACTGTGATTGGTTCCGCTCTCAGACTTTGGGGGGCATTCTATTATCCACATTTTTGGTCATCATGATGATTTTATGATAATGGAAAATCAAGCTCTTCACTAAGAACATTTTCCATGAGAAAAGTTGCACTTGTCTGCTTCCAAAAACCATGTTTTGAAGTATGTTCGCAGGCTACCTATATGTTCTCTTGCGATAATGCCTTATTCTCGCAGGCTACCTTAAGCTGGGGTGCGAACTTCTCGCACTGTACTCATTGTTAGGGTGCGAACATGTTCTTAAAGAAGGAAAAAGATAAAAGTCTCGAACTTTCTAGAAAGGAATCTTCTAGAAGGATGAGTTGGCTTCGAATGGTTGTTCAGGTGCTGGCATTCCAGATATCTTGGGATCATTTTCTATCCAAGTAACTAATATATCTTCTCCTATATATTGAAGAGATTTCTCATGGAAAGGGTTAGAATCAAACTAGCAAGAGATTGATTAGAGAATTAGTGCAAGACTGTATGGAGGACTGATGCTACAGCAGCAAGAGACAACAGCAAGGTCATCTATGGTGGTTGATTTTCTTCATGCATGAGCAAGTGTGTGTGTCAGAGCTAGGAGCCATTGAAAGGATACCTACGACATCAAGGCTCAGGTTGTAAGTTTCTCTTTTGATTAATTCAATACAGTAATATGTCCCTTTCCCATAAAGATGATGTCACTTTATTACATAATTCCTTGATCATATGTATATACTAGTTATTGTATATATTAATCTGCCTTTACTTCGATTGGTTTGTGCTGTCATGATCTGAATGGTGCAAGAGCGTTGGAGCAAAGCTTGGAACAACATAGATATAAGGAAAACATTCATAAGGTATGACCATAATCCTTACTTCTTAGTTCATTCAATAGGCTAGGTCTAGGGAAAGTGTATTATTCTGTCCTGTTTTGTACTAGATCCAGGTGGATCTAGGGAGATCGGTTTGTGTCCGCACTCATGGATTTATCCAGAAACAGTTCTCAACTCACCTCCTTTAATCAAGTCATCTCTCTGCAACTCATCATTTGCGATGAGTGTGGCCAACATGCCTACACTCCTCAAATGTCCCAATGAACTATCCAAAGTGCTCCAAGTAGAATGAGTCACCTCAAAGAACTTCCATGCCTTAGGCACGTTTGAACCAATACTTCTGCCAACCTCAACCAATGATCCCCTTCGGATCTTTGAGTTATCACACAATCATCCGCAAGTCACCAAGGTGCATTGTGCCTCATCTAATGTCCCATACCAAAGATGAGTGAACACTATCCAAGTCACTTGGTTTGCATTCTCCCATTTAGGTTGACTACCAACAATTCTTGGTCGACTCATTTGTTGGCTCTATTTGTCTCCTAGAATGAACTGCCTTGCACCTCCTACAAGCATCCAAAATATGGCACTATTGTTGTGACTCATCAAGTCATCACATGACCCAACAAATATGGCTAAGGCACCTCACACATCCTCTCCAAATCGGCACGTACAAAATTAACTTCCCACTTCACCGTAGTGACATGTCACACATACCTCATCAAATAATTATGCAAATTTTCTAAGCCACCTCCATGACTGCATCCAAATCTTCCTAATTCCACCTAGGACTCATCCAAGAAGTTTATCCCAAGCTCTCTGCACATTCACCCCATCAAGGCATCCTAACTACTACATGACTTCTTCAAATCTACATCACTTGAGTCACCCTCAAGTCTGTCAGTTCTCACCATGGAAGAAGATTGCACTTGAACCACCAAGTCATTTGACTTCCCATCAAAGAACTCACCTCAACACATACAATTGAAATAACTCAAAACCAACCATACCTTTCCAATGACATCATTCTCTTCAACCATGTTCTAATTCTGTTGTCTTGGATCTCCACTTTCCCAAACAATCGACTCTTCACATGAACTCCCCTCAATCACTGTTCGTAGCTTCACAAACTTGCAAGACCTTTGCTATGATCCAAGGTTGAGTCCATTCGTCAACTTCGGAAATTCATCTAAGTCCCAAAATTCACATGCAACCAACCAAACTCATCTCCAATGCCTTGCAATATCCGCACTTTGACTACTTTTGCTTCAAGGCACCATGCATCCATTGTTCGACTATCAAGTCATATTGTTGTTAGTTGATTGTTGTAACTCTGTGAAGAGCTACCTCATCTGAAAGCTACGATCAACCCACTTGTCCAATAACCCAACTCAACTCAACTATTGTTATCGATGATGCATGACATGAATACATCATAATGGAAATGTTCCAAACCAATTTCCTATTGTGAAGATGCTCTAGGTCACCCCAGGTCATCCAACACACCCAAGTGCTTCACCTTGCTGCAACCCAAAATTGCTCCCCTTCGCAATCACTTTTGTGATCACCCTCTACGTTTCGCTTCTATGATCACTTCTACAATTATATCCATGACAAGTTGTGTGAAAAATCTTGCGTTCAACTGCCTTGCCTAGGGGCTCAGTTCTCTAATGAACTTTGCGCCTAGTCTCTCCAAGGTGTCCACAACAAGTCCGAAACTGACATTTCGTCACACATCAAACCAACCAAGTCTTCCTTTGTGATCAACTCTGCGACAAGTTCTACAATGAGTTCTTCGATCACCCACCCTGTCCAAGTGATTCATTTCACCACAAACTCATCTCTCAGCCTACAAAAGGTGTGCACCTAGCTCAACCTTCCACCACACCATCAACCGAACCTCTGTCGTAAGTTTGATGCAAATTATGTGATGAACCAATTCGTTGCACCAAATCATTCACCAAGTTTTTGAACGTTCTCATCGAAATGTCTTCGCAATGAATTTCCTTCATGTTGTTCCCTATCCACTGTAACCACTACAGTAGTAGAGAATTCTTCAAGATATAATACCATCTATCATCAAGATAGTGGTGAAAATATCCCCAACCCTTCTCCAAAATCTGTAATGAATCAACTCTGATACAATCTGTCACATGCCCATAGTGTGTCTTACGATCGTACACCTATTGAGGGCATGTGACACCATAATGTTTCTCCCTTGGCTACTTGGAAACAACAAGGATACTTCATCTGTACTATGCATCTTCACCTAGAGCATACCCAAACTCTCTTTTAGGATACTGGCGAGTCACACTACTACTCTAATGAAACTCTTGTATACTTAGACAATTGTTAACATTTTAACACTTATTCATATATAAACATACATCCATGAACCAAGAGAACAACAACGAAACAAAAAAGAGAAACATAGATATAGTGCGGGTGGCACGAACTGTGCCTAACACCTGACTAAGTCTTTGTTATTGTGAAACAATTACAACATGAGAACTACCTACATGGTTTACAACTTCAACGAAGTTAAATGACTCACCTCACCTCACCAAGACACTCATACATAGATTCATCACCAAGACTCTGTCGCAATCGTCTCTGCAAACTCCTGCAGTGCATGTCAGACATGCCCTCAACCACAGACTTGTTGTCTCTTCGTTTCCATACACTTCACAGATTTCGATTTTGGCTCACACATGCCTCCAATAGACCCATTTTTCTATACTTCCCCAAAACCGACTCAAAATAATCTCTCCTAACTTTTTCCAATGAATCCACCTCATGGCAGCACAAGTCCTCCCAAGTGGAGTGACTTGGCTCCTTGAGGGAGATTTCCCTCTTCATTTTTCTCAAAACTGTAGAGAATTTCTTTCTCTCCTTGTCTTCCAAGTTTCCTTCTTGGTTGTGCGCCCTTGTGCCTTTATAGGCACCCACCCATTGCATCTCTTTTCCCATGGGTGAGTCAACCCATTGGTTCATGAAGTTGCACCCCTTCGTAAGATTGGGATGACTCCTCATGTGTGTGAATTCGTGAAGCTTTCCCAGTCAAACCACAAAACACTTTGTTCCATCATCTGGCCAACCCACAAATCCATCTAACCAACTCGTCGTCTTGGGTGCACACACCCATTAGGTGAGTCAAGTCAACTTTCCTAACTGTTCCCTCCATGCCTTAGCCATTTTTCCTTCGTTGGTGGAGCACCCAAGTATTTCCCTCAACCCTTCATCAAACCGTCTGTCATTTGACTTGTGTCTCAAGGCATCTTGGGTGGATTTTCCCCTTGGCACGTCGCACGCCCAACCCCAACTCTCCCCATATATGAAGAATTCATTCCTTCACATGCACCAAGTGTCTTTCCTATCTAATTTCCTTCGTTTCGGTCTGTGGTGGAAGTGCACGTAATTGGTCTTGGTGTCACATGACTTACAATGCCCATTATACAAATGCATACATTATATAACAAACTTTCTCCTCTAAATAAGTGGTGATAAATTTATAAACATGGAACCAATGGGTATTACTTTGACTAATGTCATTGATATCACAAAATGTGTTAACAAGGAGATGTGGTGTTAGATTGTTGAGCTGGTGAAAGATTGTAGAAACATAAACTATGATGACATATTGTCAAGTTGGTTTAGATTTTCCTTTATTAAGTCCAAAGCTAATTTTGTGTGTCCAAATTAGCAAAGGCAATTCACAAATAATAATAGCAATGTCCAACAGATCTTTTGGGGACATCTGTATCGGAATTATTCAACAAATTGGTGACTACTAACTCCTCTCTAAAATATTTCTTGCATGATCTTGTACTTCTTGAATGTAGAAACATCCTAGATTTGATAGCAGGGAAATACAAGGATCAATGCTTTAGTTAAGTTGGGCTCTAATTTAAAATGAGGTGTGAAAAAATTATAGAATTTTACTCTTCCTACTGAAATCAATCAACTCCGACAAATTTAATTAGTGGATTGTGTAAGAACAAGAGTTCAATGCCCTAGACCCCATAGTGGGTGCACATAAAGATATGGGGAGCAAGATGTTATGGTTCTTTTCAATCTCCCTAGATGTCTATGTGTGACTAAGTTATCTATACAAGAATGAATATGAACTCTACTTTTTATAGCTTTTACAAAGTGCATAAAAGAAATCTAAAGCTAGATAAAAAAAAAAAAATATATTATAAAATAAAATAATAATAATAATAAAATAAAATATATATTTTTTGCACAGTCACTCAGATCCGCGTGAGTTTAGGCTGAACAATTGCGCAGATCCGGAGGAGTTTACGCTGAATGGTCGTGCAAATTACATAGATTTTTTGGTAAAAAGGCCACGCGGGTTTGCTTAGGACACAAAATGAAAATGGCACACTTCTGCATGTTTGTTTATTCGATACCCACGCAGATGCAGGTCCGTGATGAGAATGAAAATTTGAACTCAAATATCCCAACCAGGAGGTTGATTGCAGAGTTTAAGGACATGGGTAGGCTAGTTTTGACACATGCAAACAAAAGAGAGTGATAATAACATCTATAATAACCTACTTGAGGAGGAATTTGGATTCCAATCCCCAATATAGTTGCCAATCTGCTTGGGGCATTTTTTCACAAGAGTGAAAAAAGAGACCCCTTTGATTGTCTTGGTAAGCCAACAAAGCAACAAAGAATAAGGGTTAGTAGCTTAGTGAACCCACAAGCAATACAACAAGAAATAGAGCAAGGAATGAGATATATACCAAGAAAACTAAACTAAGAAAATGTAAACAAAGGATGCATGAAATTGAACACAAGGAATGGTTACCCAATAGAGCTTGATATTTGCAATTGTAAATTAACAAGATGTTATGGTTCTTTTTAATCCCCCTAGATGTTTATGTGTGACTAAGTTATCTATGCAAGAATGAATCCCAACTCTTCTTTTTATGGATTTTACAAAGTGCATAAAAGAAATCTAAAGCTGGATAATAAATAAATAAATAAACTAAAATAACAATAATTTTTTTTTTCTTTGCACAGTCACGCGGATCCGCGTGAGTTTAGGCTGAACAATTGTGTGGATCTGCATGAGTTTAGGCTGAATGGTCACGCAGATTGCATAGATTTTCTGGTAAAAAGGCCACTTAGGTTTGTTGAGGACACAAAATGCAAATGGTGCACTTCTGAATGTTTGTTTCTTCGATACCCGTGCAGATGCAGGTCTGTGACGGGAATGAAAATTTGAACTCAATTCTCCCAACCAAGAGGTTGATTGCAGAGTTTTGACACCTGCAACAAAAGAGAGTGAGAATAACATCTCTAATAGCGTACTCGAGGAGGAATTTGGATTCCAATCCCCAGTATAGTCACCAATCTATTTGGGGCATTTTGTCGCAAGAGTGAAAAAAAGAGACCCATTTGATTTTCTTGGTAAGCCAACAAAGCAACAAAAAACAATGGTTAGTAGGTTAGTGAACCCACAAGCAATAAAACAATAAATAGATTAAGGAATGAGAGATATACCAAGAAAACTAAACTAAGCAAATGTAAACAAAGGATGCATGAAATTGAACACAAGGACTGGTTACCCAATAGATCTTGATATTTAAAATTTGAGAACACCAAAAGGAGAAATGTGGGAAATATGAATCCCCTATTCTTCCTTGGGAGGTCCCTTGAATCCCTCAAAGTAGAGCTATTACTCTCCTATGTTGAAATGAAAATGGTGAAGAACTCTGTGGAAAATCTTTCCAAGAAGTGGAATGCTTTCCCTATGCTATACCCGCTCAAGCTATTCTTAAGAGAATAAATGGTTTCTCCAAGGATAATTGAGCAACATAACACTACAATGAACTTCTTCTCTTTTGCATACAATGGCCCTCTATTTATAGAATTCTAGAAAGACATTTCATAACTTGTTCCAAGTGTGAATGGGAGGCCTTTAGAGAGACCTCCCATCCTTTCATTCATTCCAAGATAAGATTTTGGGTCGATATTGGGTCCTTGTATTAACTCACTTCAATTTGGAAGTGGTGAGGCTCGACCAAATTCATAAATGTGTTGTTTCTGCATCCATGCGGGTTTCTTCGGGGAAAGTCGTGTGGTCCGTTCAAAGTGCACAGATGACACTTTATGTAACTGTGTAGATGCACATGTGCTAGACTTGGTGAACTCACGCATAAATTTATGAGTCTTATGTATAGTTTTTGGTCATCTTGCCATAATTGGTTCTGTAAATGTTGTGAGTATGATGTATCTGTGTTGATTGGTTCTTCATCCATTGTCCACATTACTATGAGAAATGTTTTGGTGATAATAAATATTCTGAGGATGAAGGCTGTTAATACTAATGAAGCATGTTGAATAAACTTGAGAAAGTGTTGATGTTGCTGAGAATGATCTGAAGAGTTGAATTTCATGACAATTTGCATGAAATTCATAAACGTACTAATATTAGGTTACAGACTAATTTAAAAATGAGTTAATGACTAACAATTTATTGAAGAACAACTACATGTAACTTTCGGTAGCTACATAAAGTGTCTGTTACTACATAAAAGTTTGCAATTGTAGAAATTAACTCTCTATGTAGAACCTTTTTAACAATGAAGTATGAATCTTGAACTGTAATGTCTAGTATGAAAGAAATATAACATGTTGTTGTAGTAAAAAATATGAAAACAAGAAGTAAAACTTGAACAATCCAACAACTGCTACTGAATTTATTTCTGAGAAAAACCATGAAAATTTTGAAAACCTCTTAAACTCTGAATTTTTTTTACTTTGAAAGGAAGAATCTATCTGACTTAATATTGCAAAAGCTGAATTTCTGTAGGATGACATTAATTTTTTTGTTGATAAATAAAGTATTGAAAAGAAAAATATTGAACAAGAGTTGGATATATCCTGTGTTTATTTGAATAACTTTAGAATTCTGTCTACTAGATGTCTGGTTTTTAAACATAATTCTTACACAATTGTGCCAGTAAACTAGTTTTCATAGACTACACTTATTTTTATTCTCTCTCTCTCTCTCTCTCTCTCTGATATAAGAGAAGGGGAAGAATTTCCCTTACTCACTATTCCATTTCCGGTTGTTGAAGAATATTATGTACAAATTCTTCTCTATTTGAAGGCTTTTTATATAACCTTATTATATGCCCATTCACTACAAAGCAATTTCCCTTCCCATCAATAGTTTTGATTTTAACCGATCCATTATAAAAAATTGTCTCTATCTCATATGGCCCCAACCAACGAGTATTGAGATTCCCTTTAAAGTTTTTAAATCCAGAATCAAATAAGAGAGCCCAGTCACCTGATTTGAATTTCTTCTTTTTGATGAATTTGTCATGCCATTTTGTTCTTTGTTGTTGGATGATAGTAGTATTCTTAATTGCATCTTGTTGAATCTCATCCAATTCATTGAGTTGTGCTAACCTCTGCTGCTATGCTTCCAAAAGATCCATCCCTAGCTTGGCTTTTGTCTTTAAAGTCTTGATTTGGAACTCAACAGGAAACAAAAATTGTTTACCATACACAAGCTCATATGGTGTATGCTCAGTTGTATTCCTCCATGTTGTCCAGTATGCCCAAAGTTCCTCTGAAATCCTATCTACTCAATCTCGGTGGTGTAGTTGAACAATTTTGGTCGAGATGGATTCAAGAACTTTGTTTGTGGACTCCACCTGCCCATTGGATCCAAGAACTTTGTTTGTGGATCTGGTATTGCTCTATGATAGTCTGGACAAGTTTTGATGTGAACTAAGCACCTTGATCTATTACAATTTCTCTTGGGACACTAAAATGAGTAAATATGTCCTCAAATAAAAAATCTACAATTGCTTGCTCATTAGCATGAAAAAGAGGTTTATCTTCTACACATTTAGCGACATAATCAATACATACTAGAATATACCTATTTTTTCGAGGCATTGGAAAAATAGGTCCCATGAAATCTAAGGCCCATTTTTCAAATGGATCTATGAGTACCTGGGGTTGTAGAGGCATTTCAGCTACTTGAACTGGTCGACCCATCCACTGACAATTGTAACAAATTTTGACATATTTCTTGGAATCTCTAAAAAGAGTGGGCCAATAATGCATCAGATGAAGGAATTTGTATGCAGTTCTTTTATCAATAACATGGCCTCCACATGGTTCATCATGGCATGCCTTTAATATGTCAAATAATTCATCCTCTCGTATACATATCCAAATGATTAGATCAGGTCAAATACGAAAAAGTTCTCCACCAATCCATGAGTAAGTGGCATTGAGTTTGATGATCTTCTGCATCTTCTTTGTGGAGACATGTTGGGGTAACTTTCTTGTAGCTAAATAGTTAGCAATATCTGCAAACCAAGGATATTTAGTAGATATTGCAAAAATATGCTCATCGAAAAAATTGTCATTAACAAGAACTAATTCACCTTCGTATGAATCCTAGAAAGAAAGTCTGCAACTACATTCTCTTTACCAGGTCTATCTAGTACAGTGATATTCAATTCTTGTAACAGAAGAAGCCACCTGGTAACCCTATCATTGGTAATTGGTTTGTTTATTAAGTATATAATGGTTGAATGATCAGTGTGGATGAATATCTCATACCCTATAATATAATGCTTGAATTTATTGATTGTATGCACTATTGCAAGGAACTCCTTTTCCGTAACTGTATAATTCAATTCAAGGGGTGTCATGTTTTTACTCACAAAATAAATGGCATAATACACTTGTTTTTCCTTTTTTCCTAGCACTGCTCCTAAAGTTGTGTCAGAGGCATTTGTAGATATATAAAAGGAGGGACCAATTTGGCCCTCTTAAAACAGGAGCTACATAAAGTTTCTCTTTCAAAGTTTCGAATGTAGTTTGGCAAGGAATATTCCAGAAAAATTCATTATCTTTAGTAAGAAGTTTGAATAAGGGAGATGCAATTTTTATGAAATTTTCAACGAATCGTCTATAGTAACTAGCATGTCCTAAGAAACTCTTGACATCTTTTTGGGTCTTTGGCACTGGAAGATTGGAAATGACTTCTATCTTTGTTGGATCCACTTTTATTCTCGCAGAAGACACACAGTTACCCAAAACAATTCCTTAAGTTTGTAACATAAATTATTTCTCATTACTTAATGCCAAATTAGTTTCTTGACATCTGATTAAAACTTTTT
>JZKD02S2143061.1:26989-44639 GCA_000966675.3 Picea glauca
AATTTGCATGTTAACGAAGAGGATTTGTAAAATGAAATTAACTCTTTGGCATCCAGCTCAAAGACCTCCAACTTTGGCACTGCTTCATAGTTCTCCACAATATACACACTCAACATAGGATAGTTTAGAGCAACAAAATTAGAAGGTTTGTTTCTAACTACATTCATGAATGAAACAAGGTTTGAAGTTAAAGACACTCTAGGGCTCACCTCTCCTTCATGTAACTGCATTACCAAAGTGATGGTTGAAGCTTTGCATATGCTATAGTTGGACAAAATAGGTTGGTCTTCCATTTGTTCACCCTAAAAAAGAAGTCATTGTCAGTCCACATGAATTCCCTGTAAAAAATCCAATTCTTACTTTATATCTACCACATAATCGAAAAAATTTACCCATAAGAGTATTGTATTTCAAATAAGAGACTTAACCATAATCTAAAAACTAGCCTATATAACAAGAGTTTCACAAACACTTGCCAAAATAAAAAAATTGGCCACAAGAGTATTGTATTTCAAATAAGAGACTTAACCATAATCTAAAAACAAGCTTATATAACAAGAGTTTCACAAACACTTTCCAAAAAGGCCTATCTACAAACACTTGGCATGAAAGATTTTCATCAAACACTTGGCATGCAAGGATTTGTGAGATGGTTGACATGCAAAAAATTTGTCAAACACTTGACCTACAACATCATGACTTCTGAATGTGAAATGATTGAGTGGATTGCAAGGACACTTGGAAACAATAACAAGAGATTATGTTCAACTTAACATGCAATTTCTTTTTTGCATGAACTTATATACATTCATTTGTCATCTATTTGAAAACTTTGGAGTTGCAATTTGTATAAATATAACCTCACCTTAATATACAAAATCATTATTAAAAAGGTTTATAATGTTGAAAAAATAGTTTACATTATTTACATAATGTAAAAATATATATAAAACACAGATCCATCTTAGGTTTTCTAAAAACATTATATACATTCTATTTTATTTTTCTTAATGCTTTATATATCTAAAGCTAAAATTAATTAAGTTAGTGTTACAATACATTTACTATTAGGTTTATTCCCTTGTACTCTGGGTTTTATGCCAACTATGTTGATATATATTTGGTAAAATAATTCTTAATTATTTTAAGAGCTATTCCCCAGGAATATTCTTTTCATTCCTTCTTTTGAAACTATCAAATGATACAATTATTAATTTACAACATGATGAATAATAAAACTATTTGTTTTAGTGTTAAAAAAACATTAAACATATATCTTGATATTCAATAGCCATTTATAAGTCTCTTTTCTTAGGAGGTTGGATAACATGAGGTAAGCCTCTACACCAGAAGGGGAAAAGTGATGGGGAGGGCCCAATGCAGGGCAAGAATTTTTTTCAAAACCTACAACTACTGTTGTCAGCTCTAATGGCAGGGGTGACTACTAGGACAGACTCTATAGGGGCTCTACTTAGTTAGCTAGGATGGGGGGGACTTACAATTGTCGGAGTCATGGGAGGTCCTTCTAGAATCCAGGGCTATTTTGGTGATACATTTGGATGTTTGACGATTTTAACCACTTCATGGCATTAAAATGGTGGGACCTATTATTGGGTATCTCTATTTTGGTGTGCCTTACTTTTGGGGGATTAAAACTTAGTTAGAGTAGCATTGGGTCTTCAGCTGGAGACTTTTTCATTTTATTTGGAGGCTTTACCAACTTTGGCACCGTTTTGGTGGGGTTTTTTCCATTGGATTTCTTACTCAGTGCGCTCCACATGTCATTGGTGTAACCTGTATTAATTTTTATACAGACCTGTGTTATGACTGCATGTATTTTCAGGCAGGCGGTCTTTAACTTCTTTTATTACAGGTATTAACTGAGTCCCTCGATTAGTGGTTCTCCTCGGTATTCAAACCCGAGATGCCTTCAGTGGAAGTCAAGTGGCACGTCTCTGGTTGGTTCAACTACCTCCATGACAGAAGCAACCATCAAAGCACTCACGAGTGTGGTCGATGAGGTTGTATGGGAACAAGCAGGCTTGTTTAATCTATTTGACAATACTTTAACTACCCAGCTACCAACAGTTGAACCCTCTTCTGAGCCTTCGAAGAAAACAATGGAATCATTTCCCTCCTCCTTTGCGGGTAGAGTTGTTGGAGTGAGGCTGAATATTGAGCGTTCTGGTCTTACAATGACAGGGTGTGCTGTAACTATCGGGGCTTCAAATCTACGGGGTGGTGGAGAGAATTTTCCAGTGGGTAGAAAGAATTTTCTAAAAGACAGTTAAATAAGAAGTCGTGGTTCCCTAATCGGGCATGGTGGAAAATGGTGTTGGGTGATTATTTCGATCTGGAGGAAGCGATGAGCTTGGCTTTGATTACATTGGTGGGTATATTCTCATACCATTCACTCTGTTTCACTCCTATGCTTAGCTGGATGAAGGTGAACTGGTCTCCCATGTTAGGATATACACCGGACTTTTTTCTCCTGTGTGGCTGGTTCGGTTTCCGTTTTCATTCGACAAAGGATGTGGAGAAAATCCTAGGTAGGATTTGGCCTTTTGATGGTGGGAGCTTAATGCTTAAGATATGGAGGATCTCTTTCGATCCAGTGCAGGAGTATTTCCATTTCAGACACATGTGAATTCTTCTCCCGGGGCTTCCGTTAAATTTATGGAACAAAAGTGCATTAATGGCCATTGGTAATGCATTGGGACGCTTTATCTGTGATCCAGGTGGATATTGGTGGCCACCTGCCTATTCCACTTGGACCCACACCATTGTTTCTTTCAGTTTTTCAGTTTCCTTAATTGTAGCACAATTTACTAGTTTTAGCAGTTCTTCGGGTCCTGAACTTCCGGAGCTGTTTTGAGGCCCTAAACGACGTTTTTTGGGCATGAATGATCCAACGAATATGAGTCCATTCTAGACTCAGTATTTGTTGTCAGCAGTGTATTCCTCGAATAGATATTTCTAACGATGTATCATGTGCGTCAAACGAAGATAGTATGCCAAAGTTATGACCCCGGGAAATTGATGTACCAATTTACCCCAATGGGGCCCATATTCTAGCGTTTCATCTCCTAGGGTTAGGTTTTTGGATGTTTAGGGTTTTCCATTGTTTCTCAGTAATATATAGGCCTTCGAGCCTCATTGTAATAGGCAGTTTAGAGGCCAGTATCTGCCACATCTCTTCTCAGAGATAAGCTACCAGTGCCCTAGCTAGTTTATTTCCATTCTGTCTGTAATCATTTTCTAGTCATTTGTTATTAATGAAATGAGTCTTATTTCCTCTGCATCTCTGCGTTTATGTGTATTTCTATATTTCATTGTGTTCCTACATAAATCTGGATCAGTGGTATCAGAGCGGTCTGCTCATTCTCGATCTTTCTTTGCATGTCCCCAACGAGGTTGGGGTATAAGGAGTTGGGGCTCGATCTGGTAGAACCTTTGCAAGATCAGTCTTACAAACCCCGACGACCACCCATGGGGGAAGAAAAGAAAGATGAGGGAGCAGGAGATCCTATCAAAATTTTGCTCGAGGAGGCCCTCGATAAATAAAAGAATGCGATGATGGACAACTTTGCCCAGTTTCTTCAACGGGTTCGCACTGGCGGCGCATCGGCATCCAACAGCCACTCTGGAGGCGCCACTCCTTTTAAGGTACAAGTAAACTTTGACATTCCCATATTTGAGGGCCAAATATATGCATAAGTTGTACATAGATGGTTGAACCTGTTAGAAGGATATTTCTCGGTTCATGAATTTTTCGACCGAGAAAGGATTATTTTTGCACTCCTCAAAGCCACCCCCCATGTCAAGGACTGGTGGGAAACCTACTCGAAGCAACAGGGCGAGGTGGAACCCTCTCTGTTCTCGGCCACACCCACTTGGAATTATTTCCGAGATTCCATCAAGGAACAATATTATCCCGTGGGGAGCTATGAGGACAAATACATACAATGGACTATGCTGCAGCAGCAAAGGGACCAAGATGTGCATGAGATGACGAATCTGTTTCATACCCTATGCACAAAGTTGGGTATCAAAGATTCAGAGAAACATTTGGTGTTAAAGTACCGCAGTTGTCTTTATAGATACATTCAGGAGGAAATGGAGTTCCTTGACATCTCCTCGCTTGGTGTGGCATACCGATATGCTACCAAGATTGAGTAGAAGTTCAAACAGAAAAAGTGAGACTTTGGGTCTGTGAATCAGAAGCAAGGGAAAGGTACCCCCAAACCGCAGAACAAAGGACCAAGCCAAGGCAGAGCGGCCCAAGATAACCTGCCAAAGCCACAAGAAAATAACAACACCACAGAGCCAAAAAAGGACACTGGGAAGTGGTGTGAGTTCCATAAGAGCTCCACTCACAACACAAGTGAGTGTCGAGCCAAGCAGTCATTGATATCTGAGTTGAAGGCTTCCAAATCAGATGCATGCTCTGACTCTGAATCAGAACCTGATAAGGGGAATGATAGGGGGAAGTAGATTATCGATGTGAATCCCAATGCCACCATTGCCACCATGAAGATCCAGAAGGAGGAACCAGAATATCCAGAGGAGGCAGAGCGTCTCTTCCATTCCAAGATGTGGGTAAAGGGTTCCCCGTTGCAGTTCATTGTTGACAGTGGGAGCCAGAAGAACCTCATATCAGTAGAGGTCATGAAGCAGTTGGGCTTGCTGACCACAACACACCCACAACCATACACCATCGGGTGGTTGCACCAAGGATGCGTCAGCCAATAATGTCGCCTTCCCTATAGCATCAAGCCCTTCACGGATGAGGTATTATGTGGCATTGTTCCTCTTGATGTTTCTGATGTATTATTAGGCCAACCGTACTTGTGGAAGTGACATGCTATGTATGAGTCTAGGCCTCGAATTGTTATTATCACCTTGGGAAATAATCAATACAGGATACTGGAGATAGCACTGCCTACCACCATCTCTTTGGTTACTGCAAAACAATGCAGTAAGCTCATTTCCAAAACCAGGAAATTTGTTTTCCTGATGATCTACCCTCACGGAAAGAGGATGACTGTGGCCATGACCTCCAGACAGGGCCCCGCTGCATGAAAAAAATAGATGGATAAGGTCATGGAGGAGTACAAGGACATATTCACCTCCCCCACAGGGGTGCCTCTACAGTGCCAAGTCAAGCACCCCATCGATCTGACCCCAGGTGCGTCGCTGCCCAATGGACCCATCTATCGGTGATCTGTTCTGGAGAATGATGAAATCAAGAGGCAGATTCAGGAGCTGTTGCAGAAAGGTCACATCCAGCCTAGTTCATCACCCTGTGGGAGCCCGATCGTGTTGGTGCAGAAGAAGGATGGGACTTGGAAAATTTGCATTGACTATCAGGCACCGAACAAGATCACTGTTCAGAATAGGTACCCGATCCCATGGATTGATGACCTTATGGACCAACTCAAGGGGGCGAAATATTTCAGCAAGATCAACTTGAAGTTGGGGTATCACCAGGTACCAATCGAACCCTCTGATGTGTGGAAGACTACCTTCAAATCCAAGGAGGGCCTTTTCAAATGGTTGGTCATGCCATTCGGGTTGACGAATGCCCCTGCAACCTTCATGAGGCTAATGGACAACATCCTACGGCCATTCACCAACTCATTTGTAGTGGTGTACTTGGATGACATTCTGATCTTCAACTAGACTTGGGAAGAGCACCTCCACCACATCCGACAGGTCCTCCAAACACTGCGACAACACAAGTTGTGTGCAAATTTGGAGAAATTCACTTTTGGCATGACTCAGGTTCAGTATCTGGGATACATTATTGATGAGCGGGGGGTGCATGTGGATCTAGCAAAGATCCAAGTCATTCGAGATTGGCCAACCCCAACCACCCTAACAGAGCTCCGCAACTTTTTAGGTCTTTCCAATTTCTACCACAGGTTTGTGTTGGGATTCTCTCATATCACTTTGCCCTTGAGTCAAGTCACCAAGGGAGGAGCTAAAGCAAAATTCTTTTGTTCCGGATCTCAACAGAAGGCGTTCGGGGAGTTGAAGAATCGCCTCTGCTCTGCACCAGTGCTCACATTACCATACTTGCAACAACCATTTGAGATCGATACAGATGCCTCTGACTATGCCATTGGGGCAGTCCTTACTCAACATGGGCATCCAGTGGAATATCACAATGAGACACTTTTCGACACAGTCTGGAAGTATCCCACTTATGACAAAGAAATGTATTCCATTGTGTAGGCTTGTCGGCAATGGAAGCATTACATTTTGGGAAAGGAAATGGTCATCCACACAGACTACTGACCCCTGCAGTTTATACAGACACAAGGGAATTTGCAGAACAATCGCCATCAGAAGTGGTCTACATACCTGCAACAGTTTCATTTGAACATTAAGTACAAGAAAGGCAGCACCAATAATGTTGCAGACTGCCTCAGTCGACCACCCATTGTGGCACTAACCACTGTGCTCAACTCTTATGGGCATGAGACTTCCGATTGGTCGCTTCTCTACACAAGTGATCCAGAATTTGACCACACATACAATACACTCTTGGAGGGTAAGCAAGTTCCCAATTTTCACCTCCAGGATGCCCTGCTTTGTCACCTGGGACACCTTTGTGTTCCTTGAAGCGAGTGTTCCAAGATGATTTGGGAGGCACACTACAGTCGGGTCGTTGGGAATTTCGGGGTCGAGAAAACCATGGTAGTACTGCAAAAGTATTTCTATTGGTTGAATCTTCAATAGGATGTCGGGAAGTACAAGTCCTGCACTGCTTGTGCCATTGCCAAACTAACCATCAAGAAGAAAGGCCTCTATACTCTGCTTCCTACCCCCAGTCGACCTTGGGAATCCATCTCTATGGATTACATGTCGGGCCTTCCTTCTACTAAGCATGGCAATGACTGTGTTTTTGTGGTCATCGACCAATTCTCGAAGATGTCCATTATGATGGCCTGGGAGAAGAATATTACAATAGAAGCCACTGCTAAACGCTTCTTTGAACAAGTGTGGGTACACTTTGGGATCGCATAGTATATCATCTCAGATCGGGACAGCAGGTTCCTTATTACATTTTGGTCCAGCCTCTGGTCGATGCTGGACACCAAGCTCACCAAGTCCACAACTTTCCATCTGCAAACTGATGGCTAGACAGAGGTCGTCAACCAGATGATTGTACACATTTTGCACATGTACAACTCAAAGCATCCACGCACATGGGATGAGAGCCTCCCAACTACAACACAACTACAACCGGGCTCTCCATAGCTCAACTAGCCACAACCCCTTTCAAGTGGGCTTGGGATTCTAGCCACTATGTCCCATTGACGTAGCCATGCCATTTGCGGCTACTCGGGAAGATTCAACACATGTCCAGTCTAAGGCTGACAAGGCAAACAACTTCATTGAGCGCATTCAGCACATCTTCCAACAAGTTCATGACATCTTGGACAGAACCAATGCTAAGTACAAGCAACGACATGATCAACATCGGGTGCCACACAACTTCCAGGTGAGCAACAAAGTGTGGCTACATTTGCAAAAGGAGTGCCTCACTGGACCCTACCGCAATATTCGCCCACTTCGATATGGGCCATACACCGTCACCAAGGCTGTAGGAGACAATACCTTTGAGATCGGTATTCCACCATTCCTTGGTCTGCACCTAGTGTTCAATGTGGATCGCCTTCAACCCTACTTTCCACCTCTACTAGACACATACGACATGGCAGAACAACTCACACCAATAGAGTTAAACCCAGATTGCATGGAACAAGACACAAATGATTGAATTATGGACACATAGATCAAGAACACTCACCAACAGAGGATCCATCTATATCGATTTGTAAAAGTAGGCCAACTCCTTCACTAGGGCAAGTGGCTCACCAGGGACCAAGTTCAACAGAAGTTTCCTCATCTCATGGAGGAACACAACGCAATGGGGACCATTGCTTCCTAAGGGGGGAAGAATGATCCAGGTGGATATTAGTGGCCACCCACCTATTCCACTTGGACCCACACCATTGTTTCTTTTAGTTTTTCAGTTTCCTTAACTGTAGCACAATTTACTATTTTTAGTAGTTCTTCGGGTCCTGAACTTCCGGAGATGTTTTGAGGCCCTAAACAACGTTTTTTGGGCATGAATGCTCCAATGAATATGAGTCCATTCTGGACTCGATATTCTTTTTTAGGAGTGTATTCCTCGGATAGATATTTCTAACGATGTATCATGTGTGTCAAATGGAGATAGTATGCCAAAGTTATGACCCCGGGAAATTGATGTACCAATTTACCCCAACAGGACCCATATTCTGGTGTTTCATCTCCTAGGGTTAGGTTTTTGGATGTTTAGGGTTTTCCATTGTTTCTCAGTAATATATAGGCCTTAGAGCCTCATTGTAACAGGCAATTCAGAGGCCAGTAGCCACCACATCTCTTCTTAGAGATAAGCTATCAGCGCCCTAGCTAGTTTATTTCCATTCTGTCTGTAAGCATTTTTTAGTCATTTGTTATTAATGAAATGAAGTCTTATTTCTACTGCATCTCTGAGTTTATGTGTATTTTTGTATTTCATTGTATTCCTACATAAATCTGGATCAATCTGTGTGGATGATAATGCTCTGTGTGCGCTAGAACAAAAAATAGGTAGGATATTGGTAGAGGTTGATATACATTGTGGATTGTTGGAAACACTGGACATTTAGTGGAGGGATCAATATATTTCACAGAGACTTGACTACTTGGGGATACCGTTCCATTGTACCCTCTGCAGAAAGATAGGACACCTGAGAAACTCTTGTTAGGGCTACGAGGAGGAGGAAGAATCGGAGAACTCCCAACTCCGAAAAATGCTAAGAGTTGATTCGCCAGAATTTGTCTCGACTGCTCGAGAAGTACCTTTCCCTCTCTCCTCAGAATCTCCGAACGAATCGGGTTCAGACACTCTTTAGGTAAGTTAAAATTTCATTGTCCTAGTCTTTTTAATACTCTCACTACTTGGGAAAATATTGCGTTGGATGCGTCATCTCTACCTGGGACTAAATCTGTTATCCCTCCATGTGACCCTACTCTATCTTCTCTACTTGTTTCCGAATCATTAGAGTACCATTTGACATCTGGGTTGGGTTTCGTGCCCTTGAGAGATCTCTCCCTTACTTTAGGGGTTTTCAAACCTGCTCATGACTTGGTAAGGGCCCACTCTACTTGTTCAGAACCCAGGGTAAGTCTCTCAGTATCTGTTAATCACTATATGGATGTGGGGGCTACCTTTCCTGATTTCCATGCAACAAAAGAGATCATAGGGATGGGGGAAGACTTGGGGGGGACTGAGCCCTACTTACTTTCTAGTTATTTGGAGGCTATCCCAGGTGAATGTTCACTTAGGGATATGTTGGTGTCTTTAGTTCATCCTACTCGGGAGGCCAATACCTCAGTGTCACTTACGACGTATCAAGGTAATTATATCTTACCCTTGCTGGGCTTTACTGATTTAGTGAACCTTTCTGAACTTTGTTATGGGGGAGTAGGATCAAGTTATGCATGGTCTAAAGGAATGGGTTTTGAGACTTCCCCGATAAAGACGAGAAGTGCCCAAAAGTAGGCCACTCTCTCGGTGACTGCACCTGTTGTTAATTCTTCTTCTACTATAGACTCTGGGGCGCTTAGAGGCATGAAAGCCCTTGCCCATTCCAGACCATGATTCTGTTATCCTTAAATACTCATGGGGTGGGAGGGACCCTTAAAAAAGCCTCCATGCACAGATTTTGTAGAAAAGTTAAGTTGGATGTGAACATTTTACAAGAAACACTCGTAGATGAGGAAAAGGCACGTCACTTCATGCTAAAATTTGTTCCTAGTTGGTGTACTTGCGTGGTCAGTTCTATTGGAAATTCGAGAGGGATTCTGGCAGCTTGGGATCCAAACAAGTTGATGTTGGTGCCCTCATTGTGTATTGGGGGTATTATGCTTAAAGGCATCTCACTTGATCGAGTGGTTCTGGGGGTTTACTGGACTCTAAGAATTTGATTCTTGCAGGTGACTTAAACTTTACTTTAGGAGCTGGTGAATTCTGGGGTGCGGTAGCACAACTGGACAAACTTCTTGTTTATTTCATGAATATGATGTTGGAACATCATTTGATTGACTTGGTACCGGTCGAGACTGTTCCGACCTGGAGGAATGGTAGAAGTGGCAGGGACAGTATTTCAAAGGGTCTGGATAGAGTAATTGTCTCGAAAATCCTTCTAAATGATGTGGGTAGGTTTTGGTCTTGGGTGGAAATTCCTTTTGTTTCGGATCATGCACCGATGACAGTTCAACTCAAATTTCAACCTTTCTCGATGGCATATCCTTTTAAATTAAATCTTTCTTGGTTGAATGAGGCAGATTTCACACCTATTGTTTGTGATGTTTGGCGAGATCCTAGTTTTATAGTGGAAACAAATGTTCAGATCAGGTTTGTTTGGAAGCTGAAAGTCTTAAAATATCAGATCAAATCTTGGGTGCGGATTAGACGATTTGAACAACAAAACATAATATCCTCTCTTGAAGAGGATATCAGGGCTACTCTTTCAAATCTACCAAGATCTAGGCTTTACCCTTTAAATTCTTGCAGATTGAAGTCTTTGGAGACAAAACGCAACCGTCTTCTACTCATTGAGGAAGAACATTGGCGACAAAGAAGTCGTGCAGCTTGGTTAAAGTGTGGCGACTGGAATACTAAGTACTTTCATAAAGTCGCTAGCGTGAAGAGGAATCATAAACATCTCTGGTATATCTGGGATGATCTGGGGCAAGAACATAGAGGATAAGAAGCTCTTAAGTCTGAGGCAAACAGATATTTCAAGAAATTATTTACTAAGGATCCCCATATCTCACCTGCGGATCAATTGAATCTTGTTCAATTGTTTCCTCATTTTATATCCACTGAGGATTCTACTGAGATATGGGGATCCTTAGTAAATAATTTCTTGAAATATCTGTTTGCCTCAGACTTAAGAGCTTCTTATCCTCTATGTTCTTGCCCCAGATCATCCCAGATATACCATAGATGTTTATGATTCCTCTTCGCGCTAGTGACTTTATGAAAGTAATTAGTATTCTGATCGCCACACTTTAACCAAGCTGCACGACTTCTTTGTCGCCAATGTTCTTCCTCAATGAGTAAAAGACGGTTGCATTTTGTCTCCAAAGACTTCAATCTGCAAGAATTTAAAGGGTAAAGCTCAGATCTTGGTAGATTTGAAAGAGTAGCCCTGATATCCTCTTCAAGAGAGGATATTATTTTTTGTTGTTCAGATCGTCTAATTCGCACCCAAGATTTGATATGAGATTTTAAGACTTTCAGCTTCCAAACAAACTGATCTGAACATTTGTTTCCACTAAAAAACCAGGATCTCGCCAAACATCACAAACAATAGGCGTGAAATCTGCCTCATTCAACCAAGAAGGATTTAATTTAAAAGGATATGCCATCGAGAAAGGTTGAAATTCGAGCTGAACTGTCGTCGGTGCATGATCCGAAACAAAAGGAATTTCCACCCAAGACCGAAACCTACCCACATCATTTAAAAGGATTTTCGAGACAATTACTCTATCCAGACCCTTTGAAATACTGTCCCTACCACTTCTACCATTCCTCCAGGTCAGAACAGTCTCGACCGGTACCAAGTCAATCAAATGACGTTCCAACATCATATTCATGAAATAAACAAGAAGTTTGTCCAGTTGTGCTACTGCACCCCAGAATTTACTAGCTCCTAAAGTAAAGTTTAAGTCACCTACAAGAATCAGATTCTTAGAGTCCAGTAAACCCCCAGGATTCTACTCACATTGATGGATCGGTCACTAAACAGTAAATTTTGGATATATTGAAAATCTTTGTAGTTGACAAAAGTCCAGGCCTGGATGGGTGGATAGTTGAGTTTTATACGAAATTATTTGATGTTGTGGGTGATGACCTAGTGGACTTGGTTGAATACACAAGGACTAGAGGGAGGATCAAAAGTTCCTTAAATTCTACATTCTTGGCGCTAATCCCAAAGGGGAATAATCCTCGGACCTTTGGGGATTATAGACCAATTGCGCTTTGCAGTCTATGCTACAAGCTGATTTCTAAGGTTATTGCAAATAGGATTAAACCTATTCTTTCGAGGGAGCTTTCATGTGAACAACTTGGATTCTTAAAGGGAAGGAAAATTCTAGATGCCATTGGTACTGCAGAAGAATGTATTCATAGTATTAAAGCTAGAAAACAAAAATTCTTGATTCTCAAGCTGGATCTTAGGAAAGCATATGACTGTGTCAATTGGGATTTCCTTTGCATGATATTTATACAAACGGGTTTCAGTGTTCATTCTATAAATTGGATAATAAGTTGTGAGGTTAGCTCCTCATTTTTGGTACTGATCAATGGGGAGGCATCTCCTTCCTTCACTAGTGAACGAGGATTGCACCAAGGATGCTCGTTCTCGCCAATACTCTTCATTATTGTTATGGAAAGCATCAGTGTCCTTTTAAAAAAGGGACAAGCGGATGGCAGTTTATCAGGCTTTAAGGTTTCCAGGATTATAAAAATTCTACATCTTATATTTGTTGATGATGTTCATATCATGTCTAAGGCTTCTTTGGATGAATGGCAGGTGATCAAATCAATACTAGATTGGTTCTGTTGTGCTTCGGGATTAAAAATTAGTCCTAAAAAATCAACATTTCATTTTTCTGGGATCCATGGAGTAATTCTGGAGCAGTTCAGGACTTTGTTTTCATATAATTTTGTAGAGATGTCTGTGGGTTTTCGTTACTTAGGGTACTTTCTAAAAGAGGAGAAGAGTACCTTTGAAGATTGGAGATGGCTAACTGTAAAATTTGAAAAAAGGATCAAATAGTGGTGCAATTGATGGCTGACACTTGGTGGAAGATTTACACTTGCTAAATCAGTTCTTGAAACTTAATCTGTCTACTGGATGGCCCCGGCGGTGGTTCCAGCCTCTGTCCTCTCTAGGATCTGTATGCTTATCTTTGAATTCCTGTAGTCAGGGGGTGGAAAGACTCAGGGAATACATCTATGTAGCTGGGAGATGATTGCAAAGCCAAAACACCTGGGTGGTTGGGGTATCCAGAATCTTTTCCTTTTTAATCGTGCTCTGGCAGCAAATTCATTGTGGCGAGTTTTGTTTAAGTGGTCAAGGATAAATATTTCCCCTATTTCTTAGTGGCAACTTGGCTTCGGATAGCTTAGCCTTTACAATCTGTAGCTTCGCATATTTGCAAAAGTTTGTTGAAGTCTTTACCAATCATCACCTAGTGGATTAGTTGGAATCCCGGGAATGGATCCTCGATCTTAATTGGTTTGGATAATATCTTGGGGATAGGATACCCTTCTTTATTATCCCCAAAACTTTGTGAGGCACTAAAGGTGAAAAACATATGTTATCTATTTCAAGCTTCGGCTCAGGTATCATTGGGTTTTGTTACCAATCAATGGAAATCTAGTGGCGACTTAGAGCTCACAGGAAATCTAGCAGCTGAATGGTTTGCTTACTTTAAGGCTCTCATTATGTTGAGGATTCAACTACATACTAAAGATGATTCACTGATTTGGATAGGTGGTGATCTTTCAGGATTTATCACTGTCAAAAACGTTTATAATGCCCTGGCAAAGGATTACTGATCGACTCTTATTATAGGATGGTGAAGACAACTATGGGCATGGGATCTGGAACAAAAGATAATATTTTTTAATGGCGCTGGAAAATAAAATTCTTACCCAGGAAAATATTAGAAAGAGGGGATGGGAAGGACAGAGCTTTTGTTCCTTATGTTTTAGGGATGAGGAGACAGTTTTACATATTTTTACAAGTTGTACTTTCTGTCACAAATTTTGGTCTACTCTGTCTACAGTTTAAATTTTAATACTATTTGGGGAGGCAATTCCTTAACACAGTGTTATGAAAATTGGCTTAAGGTGGAGAAAGCTCGGAGGAATCTTCCTGCTTTGACTTGCTGGTTTATTTGGTTGGCTAGGAACACTTGTATTTTTGAATCCCCTACACCTACTGTTTAGGGAGTTGGTACCAGATCCGAGACATGTTGGATGCTACCAGTGCTCGAATTCCTCTCTCCCATTTACCCAAAATAAAAGAGAAACCTCTTGATCTTACCATGCAAATCATATGTTGGGTTGATGGAGTTGCACAAAACAATGGTACACTTTGTGGAGCTGGAGGTATCATAAGGACTGGGGAGAACACATACTACATGTGGACTTTAAATTGTGGGATGGGAACAAATACCAGGGCAGAACTTCTTGGTGTCTGGGCAAGCTTATCTTTAGCACACAGACTTGGTATTGATCAACTCTAGGTATTAGGGGATTCAAAGATAGTAGTGGATTGGTTAAATCATAAGTGTAATCTTTTTGTTTCTTCACTCTTGCGCTGGATGGAGAAGATAAGGATCCTTGTTAGACTCTTCAATGATATCAAATTTAATGATATTTATAGGGAAGAGAATGTGTAAGCAGATACACTCTCCAAAAAATCCCTCCAGGTTCCGGAAGGGAGGATCCACTTCAACAAATGGCAGGACGGCCAGGAGGCCCCCCCACTTACACTGCGGCTTTGTATATGATATAGCTAGTACCTAGGGACCTCCTTGTTTTCTTGGCTTTTTTTTTATTATCAATGGGACATTTTGTAATTTGACATTAGTCATTTTGGACTGTCCAAAGCAATGTTTTTGCATATTGTGGACTTTTTACAAAAGGATAGAGAAAGATTAGTAAAATTTATGTGTAATCTTTTGGAACTTTGTAGTGAAACGCAATAGGGTTTTTGAAGGTGGATTCTATCCATAGTTGAAATCCACTCTTGGGCATTGTATACTGAACTCATGTACTCTCTTATGAGAACAACATATATTATATATATATTTGAGAATTTTTCTTAGAAATATCCCATTTATAACTCTCTTTTTCTTAGGAATATCCCATTTATAACTCTCTTTTTCTTAGGAATATCAGCTTTTAAAACATATATATTTGATATTTAGTGCTTAATTGCAGTTCTATTCTTTTAATTGTATTTTTGGTGAGACCGATGGAGAATATGCTAAGTGGAATGAAATTAATCTCACATCGCTTATGAGTCTTAGACTTTTTGGGAAAAACTTTTGCAGATGTTTCAGTTGAAACATATCTTTATATTATTATTTTATAAAAAACAATATATCTATTATTTTATAATAAAGAATATCTTTGTTTTATTATTTTATAATAAAAATATCTCTTATCWTTTAATAATAGAGATAGGTGTGTAATCATTGTCCCAAACATTTTTAATCAAAAACTATATTTTAATCTCACATTTCTCATTAGTCAAAAAGTCTTACAAATTCATTTAATAATAGAGATAGGCGTGTAATCATTGTCCCAAACATTTTTAATAAAAAACTATATTTTAATCTCACATCGCTCATTAGTCAAAAAGTCTTACAAATTCCCGATGTTACAGATTCGAAAAAAGTCTTACATAGAAAATTAGTTTCCCATGGTTCCTGTTCAAACATATCATTATAATTATAATCGATATGTAAAGAATTTGTAAACAGAAAAAAAAAATTATATTCTAAACAGTCTATTTTTTGGTTTTTTTTTAGGCATTGGATGAGGAATGTTTGAAGATTTAAGTGATCAATTTTGTATAATCAGAGTGTCCCACGGGTTTTTTAGCAAGATGAATCCATTTATACATTCAGAAATGCAATTTAAACAACAAAAAATTGAGATTTTGTCCAGATTTACATCGCCAAATTCTGGCAAAAAACCCAAAAAATAAAACATTTAACCAACACCATCTAACATGACTAGTTAATAATACAAATTATTTTAAAAAAATATTATTTAATAAAAACGATGAGCCTAAATGGTTTCCCAATTTATCTGAATGAAACAAGATCCCAAAATTAACGGACATTATTATCGCAATAGGCATTATTACCGGAATTAACGGAGACGTAGACGTTTGCTTTATTTAGACGTAGACATTGATTCTCTGAATATGAAAAGAGTGTTTGAATATGGAATAGGCAAGGAACGTTTTTTGAATTTTGAAATTTGAATGGAAAATAAAGGAGAGGGCAAGACTTTAACAAATTTAATATTTAATAACCATTCACGCATCAATAATCAATCATGTTAGTCCGTCCTCCTTCTTAAAAAAATATTATTTAATAATAAAGGCGTCTAATGGGTGTCTCGAAAATTTCAAACAGATTAGAAAGGCGTCTAATCTCACATCGCTTATCAGTCAATAAGGGTTGGACTTTTTTGAGAAAATTTCTTTATATTATTTTATAATAAAGATAGGCAATAAACATGTATTTATTTCACATCATACAAATATCTAGTCAATGAACCTGCTTATGAGTCAATAAGTCTTAGACTTTTCTCATAAAATTGCTTTCGGATGTTTCCGTTCAAACATATCTTTATATTATTATTTTATAATAAAGATACGCATGTCTCAAGAATATCTACACAATACATGAAGTCAATAACTTTTAGAAATTTTGTAAACAAAAGTTGCTCATTAGTCAAAAGGTGTTAAAGATTTGCCGAGAAAATTGGTTTCCGATGTTTCCGCCGAGACATATCACACCGTAATATAAAGTTTGGTGCGATTGGTTTACCATTAAATTTGATGATTTCCCACCTCCTCAATCACTATTTAATATTAAAAATAAAGCATGATACTGAAAATCAATCATTATTTAATATTAAAAATAAAGCATAATAAGGACATTTGTTTTTTTCAATTTTATAAGCATCACATGTATCATAGCCCTTTGCTCCGTTGGAATACCCAATTGTCCTAACGTCCTATGTTGAGAACTTTTCACTAAATATATATTCTAATTATCCTCACATTTTATAGGGATACAACTCTAGAATCTATTTAGTAAATTTTAGGATTTTCTAGTGCAATTCTATATTGATTAGAGGAGTTATCTATTATGATTTTGTCTACTTTTTAAATCTATATTCATAAGAGGGTTTGTCTACAAGTTAATCTATTTAAGGATACCAAAGAATTTGTCTTTATCAAGGTTGGAATCTTCATTTTTCGCATAGCATAAGGACGATCCACAAAGGTTCTTGTATCAGAGACAAAGCATATATCCTAGTCATAATGTCTCCTTTCGAGGAGCACCTTAAAGTGAAGTCTTTGAAAAAAAACCCACAACAGAGCCGAGAGCATATATCCTAGTCAAGAGGTTTCTTTATCAAGGAGTGCCAAACAGTGTTGTCTTTGCAAAACCCCCCTCAGTATTAGCCGAGAGTCCTAGTGTAGAGGGGGATTCATAAAGGCCCAATGGTAGAACTCAAAAAAGGTGCCATTGTCTTCTTCTCTGATCATCCACTGCCCAGGAGCCAAGCTGAGTCCTTCATTGGATAGTTGATCCACTTCTTCGTTTCTTTCCTTGTAAACAAGGTGAATTTCAAAATCATCAAAAGTGTTTAAAATGATTTTCACTTCCTCGAGAATGGGTCTCAACAAAATATTTTGACATCTGGCATGGTTTTGTACCCATCTGACTACTAATTGGGAATCCCCAAATATCTGAAGAGAAGTGACTAGTTTTTCTTTGG
>JZKD02S2143094.1:25332-37241 GCA_000966675.3 Picea glauca
TCTCATCTAGTAACTAGGGTCTACCCCCCTTGGCTTCCCTAGGAGTTAGCCTAGACGGAAGAGGTTCAAGTCAAAGTGATAGCGTGGACTTTGAACCTAGGCATTGTGCCTCCGATGACACACTAAGTGAGCAGGACTTAGCTCACGTTTGCAAGTGTGTATAAGGATGACAACATGGTCATTGATTTTAGTCCCTAGAGAGAAGATGTGTTATGCCTTGGACAAATATTTGCCTCGATTTGCATGGCCATGTTGTAAGCTTCGTTGAGAGGTTTTAAACTTTTTTACTTAAGAGAAACCCCAAATGCACCAAGAGTGCATTGGTATAGAGATACACGAGGTACTTGTCTTCAAGACAATGGCTACTAGGAATCTGATATAACAAATCCTCAAACCTAAACTCGAAGTCCCTGACAGTCTCATTCTCAGTTTCTTTTACACATTCGAGTCTTTTTAGTTATGTTTGGATATCTTCCAATTCCAAACCCCATCTTTTGAGAAAGATTTCTTCCAACTGGTCCATAGATGTGATACTAGTAGTAGGGAGATTATCATACCATCTCCTAGCATTTCCATGAAGAGTGGTGGAGAAAAGTTTCATTACCAAATCTTTAACATCATCACTGATAGGATGGAGTTGAAAGAAGAAACAAAAATCAACCATATGATAGTCAACTCTTTCCCCATCACTACTAATGAATCTAGGGAGCCATTTTTCGTACTTCGGGGGCATTTGTCGAGGGCATCCTGGGATTTTACTCATTTTTAGGGGTTTGAAATTTCCCAGGTCCCATTGAGAAGTCATTGTTGGCTTCGTCATCAGTGGAGTTGCCAGATAATTTTCTTGAAATTATCAAAGAAATAAGGGAATCATCCTTATTGGAGTCGCCAGGTAAGCTTGTAAGATAAAGATTCTTGAGGAAAGGCTTATCGAAAAAGTGTCATCTTTGAGGAAAATTGACTCTGTGTTCCCCGACAACGACGCCAAAATGTTAACGCGCAATTTGTACTTTGATAGAAGGGAAAAGGGAAATGAAGACAAATTGACGTAACGAGAGACTATCCTATCACTGACAACTCAACAGGATGTCTCTTTCTATTTAGGGTGGTAGGCCCAGGGGAGACGTCCCCGATGACCCGGGGTTTTGAGAAGGAAAAGGATAAAGGCCAAGTAAAAGGTTCCCTCTCACAAGTCACCACCGATCAGAAAGTTTGGTTAAACAACCAATAAAGAAATGATAAACCAGAAGTGTGTCTGCCCAGAACAAAGCAATAGGAAAACTATACATTTGCAAGAATACTTGCTGGTTAGCACTTCATAAAATCATTGACTTTATTAAATGAAACAATTTGTTGAATATGATGAAGTAAACATAAATCTTATAACAACAATGATTATAGAGCAATACTTCACATAAAATGTCTTAAAACTAGCTTCAAAATGACTAAAAACCATTCACCATTGAAATCATACCATTAACATTTGGCAGAAGCATATAAGACAAACTATAATTTAGCCTTTATAATTGTTTTATGAGCTTTTAATGCTGCATTAAATGGTTGTAGCTTACTTTAGTAATCACAACAAGCAGGTTAATGGATCAACCTAATTTAGGGTTAGAAGGGGTTAGTAGGTTGTTCAAAGATTTGGATGTTTGAAAGTTGTGATCAAAACACTCAAGCAAGAGGTCTTAGACTAGTGTTTTCATGGGGAAAATGGAGTCAAAAAGGTGGATACAAGTATTGAAGGAGCAAGATGATAGTAATGGAGCCAAAGACATGAAGAATTTGATGGATGAAGTGTTGGTAAGCCAAGGCTTCAACCACAAAACCCTAGGGGAAAACGACTACTAAGGTGTAGGTAACCCTAGGCCTTAGTAGGTTTTTATCCTTCTTTAACTCAATGATAAGATAAAATTGGCTAGGATGAAGGACAAATACTAGGGTGTTGCAATGACAAGGCCCTAGCAATGGCTTCAAAAGAAAACGGCTCCTTGGCACAATCTAGTAGGTAGATAGCAATTGGAACAAGGACAATAACATGTGCTTGATCCCTAGGGTTTGAGCTAGCAATTTCATAAATTAACAAAATATAAAGTAAAACACCATAACCATTCAAGTAAGAGAAGAATTGCAGAATTTTACTCACATTCACCAAGTATCATCAAACCAAACCCTAGTTGTAGACTTTCCACCAAGAAAAATGCAAATTTCACCAATAAAAGCCTTCCTTCAACAAGTGCGCACCAAAATTTCAGTCCAAAACCCTAATGAGGGCCGCAAATTTCAGAACTCACACAAGTGTGAGTGAAAGACGATGAGAAAAAAAGAGTTTTAGCTTTCTACTTATACCATACAAATGACCTTAAATTTTACTTTAGGTCAAAAAAGGCCGACATGGCCATATTTACATCAAAATATTGTTTTACATTAAATGTCATAATTAAAACCCTAATCAAGCATAAATGATGACGTGATGCCCCTTTAGGGTGACGTTAGGCCCTTTTAGGGCAACATTGGCATCCTAGAGCAAAACGTCAGGCCTCCTTGGGCCTCAGAAACCTGCCACATGTGCCACTTGGTACATAGCTGCCTCCCAAAACCTCCATAAACACTGGATGATGTCATGGGTGTCCTGGATGACACCATGGGCCTTCCAAGGCCTACGCCCTAGTGGAAAGGGCACAACCCCCCTGGTTGTTCACAAAAAAACTAGGGTTTTTAATAAAAATAAATTTAGGGCATTAAATTTACTGCAAACCTTTGATATTTCGTCAAACACGTTGCTGAAACACCAAATACACATAAAAATGAGAGAGAAAGAACATGTGCATTTTTCATTATTATGAGAATGTTGAATACAACCATAATACCAAAATGGCTGCTATGGCAACTGCAATACAACTACACAATTAAAACCTGGAATAATGCTCGATCTCTCCAAATCGAAATGTCGAAGATGAAATGTAGCACTAAAGCTCCAATGGAAACTCTGGATGGATTCCCCTCTTTGTCTAACTAGGGTGGATTAGTCTCACCACCGAAGCCAAACTATAATGAGAGGGTTTTGCCAAAACCCTAACGAAAACATTGGCTCACTGAGCACTCGACAAGAAATAACCTTCAAATTGTACATGCCCAAATGACTTACTCTTCTCTCCTTTTAAAGGCTCATTGGATCTTTCTAGAAAGATCTAACTTGACCTCCTCAAAGCTTTTAGAAGAGCACTTTTTAATAAAGTGACTTCATAATGTTTATATTTTACTTGAGCCACTTAAAATTAAATAATAATTAATTAAATATTAGTTGTCAAATTAAATTTAGACAACATAACCAAATAATTAATTAAATATTTAAATTTTCTAAGCTTGACAAAAATGGGACATTACAAATCCTCCTGCCCGAAGATTGCTTGTCCTCAAGCAATGCTATCATAATCTGATGCTCGGTCGACTGAACCTATCTCAAAGTGATACCTGGGTCCCATACCATCCTGGAAAATGTGAAGCATCCTCTGCTCATAGCACGAATCTGCGAGGTGCTATCACAAGATTCTTCCTGACTGCCCCTGATCAACCAAGCAATCATAAACTCAATCATCTCCTCAAAAGATTGCTCCTCCCAACTATCAAATCTATCTAAACCAACAATCCCATCGGTGTCGGCTGTCAAGTTGTCAACAACTGCGATCCCAAGGTCCCACACCAATCTCAAATAGATGCCACCATGTTGATGCTGCACTACTTTGATCATAATCGTCTGATCATCATACTCAGATTGCATCTCAACATCCGTCAATCCACAACTGTCCTCGATCCCGATGATAAATCAAGGAATCTAAAAGGAGGCCTCCTTGGAGGAAACGCCTCGAAGCTCCATTGTACACCACCATGTGTCAACGAGGGCTCCTGTATACTATTGCACACCACTGTGTCCTCCTGGATCATCCGATATCCTGTATGCACTACTGAACCCAACACTCTACTAATGATGACTGAACCTGTATCCCAAAGTGTGTCCATATATGTCATGTATCTGTCCACCCAATCCGAGTATATGTTTATCTCCTTGCGGTCTGGTCCACAAGGAATGTACTCAATCTTATCCTCCATAGCTAAACCCCAATCCTCTAAGGTGCTCTCCAAAGAAAAATGCTCATGATCCTCGCAGTGCCAATCAAGAATGCAAACCAAACTATCACTCTCCTTGGGTACATGCATCCCTGACTGCTCCTTGTCTTGACTCATCATAAGAGTCTCCTCCCTCACATCGTGTGTGAGACTCCCTCTCTCCTACGTCACTGCTGCCAAAGATGATGGAGTATCTGGCATAAGTGGTGAAGAGTGTGCCAAGCCCAACTGATAACGTAACTCCTCAACCTCTCTTTCCTTGTCCTCAACAAACTTGAGAGAAAGGTCCTTGTCCATAAACAACTGCAAGTAATCTGACTTCAGCTGCTCTAGTGCCTCCCTGATGATGCACAACTGGGCACTAGTGACTCCACCTGTTATCCCACTGTGTCGCTCCTCCATCTGGGTTCTCCACACAAGCTCCTCAATAAACCTATGGGCTCCATCGGTCCTAGTCAACACCTGTGTAACCTGATCCCCGGTCACCAATAGGCGATCCTCCAAATCGTATGGTGTTAAAGGCCTCTTCCCTACCGCATCCAACTGGCCTGAGTTGTCATCTATAAGAGTGCTCCCCTCTTCCTCCTGGTAGGAATCATAAGCAGGGACTGGAGTGTTGAAATAATGTAACTGCAAAGTGTATTCTTATTATTATTTGATATATTATTCATTGGATCAATCCCCATTGTGGATTGATCATGTCGGCTATCATAAAAGGACCAAATCCCCTTTTGCGGATTGGTCATAATGTAATTGTAAAAGGCTAAAGAAGAAGTCGGCCCCAGAATATATTAAAGAGGCCCATAATATAATAAAGGTGGTTATAACCACCCAGATTGAGAAGTCAGCCCTGCCAGTGAAGAGACACTTCACACGTGCTAGATTTGTATAAATAAGGAGGCTAGCGCCTCACTTAGACACACACCTCACTTGCTCATTGAGAGACAAGTTTCGGAACTGCAGTTGGAGAAGAGAGAGAGAGAGTGGCGCATCTTTGGGAGAGGATCTTATGTATTAGCTTGAGTTATCTCTTGGCATTGTATTGGCTATCTATAATAAGGAAGTTTTGTTGGGTTTTCTTCCCCTAGAGGGTTTCCCAGGATAAATGTTGTGTCTCTTGTGATTGTGTACTTCTTAGTGATCTTGTCTTATGTTGTTGTTATCTATTGAAATGCAAAGAACTCTAATAATGGCTTAAACATTAACATGGAGATGACTCCTCACCATACATGGGTGCTAGCTCAACTCCATCCTCATCAGCCATCCCATCATATGTGCCATCCTGACCATTACTGGTGCCAGTGTCCTGGGCTCCAACGGCCAATGCCAATGGTGCATTGGATGATGCTGTGTCATCCGCCTCGTAGTCATCAATGGGACCAAATGCTGCCCCCTCCTCCTCAGTTCTAGTGACAATCTCCGCCCCCAGACTAGTGTCAACGGTCTCAATATAGACCATTGTTTGTTCATCTCCAATGCTCACCCCCTCATTCAGACTAGGTGTGGGCACCTCCATCACGTCCACATGTGGATCTGTCAAACCTCCCTCACATGGTGAGTTGTTGGCTTCTTTAGATGTGGATTTTTTTCCCGTCTTCCTGAGCCACTCCAGATGCTCTATCATGGTTGCCGTATTTTTCTGATACTCTTGCCACAGTTGCAAAAGTTCCACCCAAAGTTCTTAAGTGGTCTTCATCTTTCCCACAATTTTTCTAAGTTTTGTTTGAATTTAGCCTATTGGGTAATTTATCTAATAGTTCACGTATACAATGTTGGATATGAAGGGTAAGAGTCTTGACTGTTAGATGTTGTCTCTAAATGAAGTATGGCTTTAGCAGTGGGTTAAACAGAGTGTATTAAATGCCCACTAGAATGACTTCTTGCATATATGTTCACCATGACATTCTGTAGCAGAGTATGTCCCTCTCTACAGAGAATCGGCTCCTCTTAAAGTGTGACAATAATTAAATGCTAATCCTCAGAACTGCCATAATATTGTCCTGTTTTCAGGTCTCTGTTACTTAGTGACAGTGTGTCTGCAGTACAAAGTAATCACCCATTCTCAATACAAGAAACACCAGATCTGGAATGTCTGTGCAAATACAGAATTGTATGGCTGTAGGTAGTGATCTTGCAGCTCCAGAATGATGTATTAACCAGTTCACTGTAAGATACTCTCCGAGTGGATATCTCAAATTTCTCCACCAAAATTCTGATTTGGATTTAAGTTTGCCTTTGAAGCTTTAGTCAAATAGTAAGTGTGCCAACTGCTGAAGGTGAAAATTTACCTCTCAAATAACACAACTAGTATAATGCAGCAACAATTTGAATGAGTTGCAGCCCAGAATAAGAGCAGAATGGTGACCACTTCTTTGTATCCTTATAGCCAAGGAGACCACACAAATTGGATAATAAATTATGCTTCCTTACACAGTCATTTAATTTCCCCAAGTCACCTTCATGTATATATGTGTTAGCAGCAAATTTCTGAACAACATATGATAATGGAAATGTGCCCAACCTTGTAGGTAAACCTGACCCAAGTAGAGAATGTAATAGCAGCCAAGTGAAGCTTCTTCTAGCAGCAATAAACTTATATTTACACACAGCAGAAGTCTACCAGAATGCAGCTCGACTCCCCTTCAGAACAACAATATCTTTCTTTACCATTTACATCCCGTACCGAGGGGGATTCAATCCTTCCAACTAGAGACTGATATGTCCTTTACCTTGCAGAGATTCATGCCCAAGCTTGTGAGGAAATGCGCCCAAGGATATAGAGAGGAAACTACTCCCAGATTCCTTGAATTCCCCCAAAAAAAAAATTCCTGGAGGTGATCAAGTTTGAACTCTGGTTGTTTGCCAAGCAGTGGTTTTGTGGACTGAGTTTGATATGTAGCTGATTTGGATATTGAGAATATGTTGAATTCATAAAATGATCTGCTATGGCTCGCTCCACCAGAATGGTTCATAGATATAAGTATAGACAACAGCAATAGATAGAAGGATAGCGCCCAAGATGGAAGAAAATGTCCCAACTCCAAATAAATCGTTTCACCGAGAAAATAAATGGAGACTAGCACCCAAACTCTACTCTATACATGCAATGGCAGCAAGTCGATCTCAGCATAAAAATATGGCAGTCATAGAATGGTTGTTTTCTAATATGTAATTACCAGGTGTGCCCAGATTCATGAATGAACTCGACCACTGTAAAGTTCCTTTCAACCTTATTTGTTTTATTATGGTTTGAGCCAATTGTCGGATGATTTGCATATGATTTTTTTTTTTTTTGCAACAATGATTTCACACTCTTGATATACTGCTGGTAGTTATAACCATTATACATTGAAGACTCAAACAAGCATTAAAATCACACTTCTATGTCAGCAGAGTATATGAAATTAATTCAAATAAACAACAGTGAGCATATAGGAACCTGATAAGGGTATTGTTGTAGATTACTTGCAGAATACAAAATGATCCCTGTCAGGGAATGAGAGTGGAGCACAGCAGTCATGAATCTGAGAGATAAGGCGCCCTTAACAGCAATATAATTTGTCACAACAGCAGCAAAAACTCCCACAGTATAGTCGACTTTTCCGCAGTAGATACACCTAGGTTCTAGTAATAATTCAGCCCAGCACTTAAATCAGTCCTCCCACAGATATCAGCTACAGGAAACAGTGAAATCGACCCCAGTGAGCTTACCCAGAGCTGATAAACCAATTTCTGATTTCCAAGCAGTGAGCATATAGGAACCTGATAAGGGTATTGTTGTAGATTACTTGCAGAATACAAAATGATCCCTGTCAGGGAATGAGAGTGGAGCACAACAGTCATGAATCTGAGAGATAAGGCGCCCTTAACAGCAATATAATTTGTCACAAAGCAAAAAATCCCACAGTATAGTCGACTTTTCCGCAGTAGATACACCCAGGTTCTAGTAATAATTCAGCCCAACACTTAAATCAGTCCTCCCACAGATATCAGCTACAGGAAACAGTGAAATCGACCCCAGTGAGCTTACCCAGAGCTGATAAACCAATTTCTGATTTCCAAGGAAAGTGACTACGCTACTTTATCACTCAGTTATGCACCCATCATTCACTTAATGCACCCAGGAAAGGGAAAACCGACCCCACTAATAAACAATGATCCCAGCACTTCCACACCGTGGATACCAAGAGGAAAATCGCCCCCACAGTGATGATAATACAGCCCAGCAATGATATTCTTCAATTCCCCTCACTGAAATCGCCCTGCAGTAAGCAATCGACCCCCACACTCAAAAACTCGGCCCAGCTTGGCCCCAACAGCTACCAAATGTGCCTAGAAGGAGAATCGACCCTCCAATAGAAGAAATTGGGCCAGTCAAGGAGGGAAAAAACACCCAGACAACAAGAAATCACCCCTGCAGTCATTATTTCGACCCTTTCTGTCACTAAACTCGCCCAGCAAAGAGATGTTTCCTCGGGGGATAAAGGTAAGATCAGAAACTTGCCCTCTTATCCACGAAATGTGCCCAGAACTGAGAGAAAAGCGCTCAGCAAGAGAAGTTGTTGTCCTTCCAAGGCACTCAACCCCCTTTTCTTCAGTAGAATAGTTTCCCCAGACAATTTTCAGCCACAATAGACAGTTCGATCTCTCCCCTATGGATAACTCGGTCCAAGATGAGTCAATCGAACCACATAAGATCAAGCTCAGTTGCCGATAATAAAAACTCAAACACAATGAAGAAAACTTGCTACCAATCGATGAGACTTTGCTACCAATATGATTTATTCCTCCACTGTCTTCTATAAGTTATGTTCTGTTGATCCTCTGGATTCATTTAAATGTTGAGTATCATGATCAAGTCAGATTCCAAATTGCCACAGCTGGACAAGATCATGCTCTGATACCACTGTATTATTTCATTCACAAAAAAACTAGGGGTTTTAATTAAAATAAATTTAGGGCATTAAATTTACTGCAAACCCTTGATATTTCGTCAAACACATTGCGGAAACACCAAATACACATAAAAATGAGAGAGAAAGAACATGTGCATTTTTCATTATTATGAGAATGCTGAATACAACCATAATACTAAAATGGCTGCTATGGCAGCTGCAATACACCTACGAAATTAAAACCTGGAACAATGCCTGATCTCTCCAAATAGAAATGTTGAAGATGAAAAGTAGCATTGAAGCTCCAATGGAAACCCTGGATGGATTCCCCTCTTTGTCTAACTAGGGTGGATTAGTCTCACCACCGAAGCCAAACTATAATGACAGGGTTTTGCCAAAACCCTAACGAAAACATTGGCTCACTGAGCACTCCACAAGAAATAACCTCCAAATTTGACATGCCCAAATGACTTGCTCTTCTCTCCTTTTAAAGGCTCATTGGATCTTTACTAGAAAGATCTAACTTGACCTCCTCAAAGCTTCTAGAAGAGCACTTTTTAATAAAGTGACTTCATAATGTTTATATTTTATTTAAACCACTTAAAATTAAATAATAATTAATTAAATATTAGTTGTCAAATTAAATTTAGACAACATAACCATATAATTAATTAAATATTTAATTTTTCTAAGCTCGGCAAAAATGGAGCATTACAACGGGTCTGCCAAGTTGCCTCTGGTGGAACATCCTCCTCTTCTCCGGTGTAAATCCTCTGATCTATCTCTCAACATCCATTTGGTGGGATTTCAACCCCATGGAGATCCGAACTAATCATCTCCCCATGTGTATTTGTCCATAAGGGTGCTTGTCCATCAGGTATGATCCTGAAACATCAACAGACACGCCCTCCATGGGCTCATAAGTCAAAGGGATCATAGCAATGTCAATCACATCTAATCATCAAGTTATTAAACATGTGCATAAAACCCTTTTACTCGGACAAGTGCTCAAAGACATTATACTAATCTACAAGCCAATTTTGGAGGAAACACTAGGACGTCCTATTGGGCGAATGCTCACTGGATGTGGGATGTTTCCAGGAGAGATCAAATCTAAGCCATGTGAGTGGATGAAGTGGCTAAGAGATGTCTGGGCAAGGGGTGCAATGCTAGTAGGGAAATGTATGGCTTACCTGTGGGTGCCTTTGAAGAGGGTGAGCTGCACATGTCATGGATGCAAATATTTCCAAGCCCATCCATGCCTTTTGTCTTTATTTTATTGTTTTTTCTTCAAGAAGCTAGTTAGGGGACATTGCCCTGGCGTGGTGACCAGTGGTGGTAATGTTACCCACAAACATTTCACATAAATGAGAAGGTTGAGTTGCACCTGTCATGGATGCAAATATTTCCAAGCACATCCATGCCTTTTTTATTTATTTTATTGTTTTTTCTTCAAGAAGCTAGTTAGGGGACACTGCCCTGGCGTGGTGACCAGTGGTGGCAATGTTACCCACAAGCATTTCATGGAAATGAGAAGGTTGGCTCATGATGAGACCCCCTTTCTCTTGGCTATGCCACCAAGAGATACTACCCTAGCGTGGTGACCAGCTGCTAGTAGTGTCATACCACTACATGCCCATGGACCTTGTTATCCCCGATTTCTAGGGATAACTAGGAGATCATGTCTCGAGGCCCACAGGTCCTAGACATGGAGTACCGAGAGAAGGATTGACCTGAGCATGGCCCTGGAGGGCCCATCCTTCTCTTCTTTCATCAGATTTGTTTTGTCAGCAGCAGCAACATCCATCACCATCGGCCTAGTCTTGTATCGGAAAAGGCTCTTGCTCCATGAGGTAATTGGTCCAGGTATCATGGTATGTGTCACTTTTGATCATTATAACCTTTAGATATATGCATCTTACTCCTTTTATCTCTAATGACTGCTTGGATCTTACATTGACCCACTTGACCATACTTGGGGAGATTGACTGGGTGCCCTAGCAAGCCTGTACCCATAGGTTTTGGTTTTCCACTTGGGGGATTTCTGAAGAGCCATCGTTCGCTCCCATCATATCATCACTTTTTCATCTTATCTCCTGCTCATTTGTCCCATTCCCCTAGTTCGGGCATTAGAATGATTTGTTTGTGGGGTTGCACCTTATCTCGTGGGAAGAAGGGGCTAAAGGCCCAAAAGGTAAAAGCAGTTGGTAAAAGATAAAAGCCTAAAAAATGAAACCTCGAGATGCCTCACCCAAGGATCCCCGAGAAGGCAGTAAAAATCCTCTCAGCAAAAAACAAGAGGGACCTGAAGAAAAATAACAAAACAAGACCTAGCCAAAAGGATAGGGGGTCTCATCACGAGCCAGCCTATTATGTTCATGGGTATCTAACAACATCACATTGCCACTATCTAGTTACCACGCCAGGGCAGTGACCTTTGGTTGCATGGCCAAAGGGAAGGGGGTCTCATCACAAGCCAGCCTTATCATCTCTATGAAAGTGCTTGTGGGTAACACTGTCGGCTCTGGTCACCATGCCAAGGCAGTATCCTCTAGTTAGCCCTTGAAATAAAAAGAAAAAGAAAATAAAGAAAAGAAAAGAATAAAGGCAAGAAAGGGCTTGGAAAAAAATTGCATCCATGATGGGTACAACTCGCCTTCTACAAAGGCACCCACAGGTAATATCATGCATCCCTGGCTCTCACTCTACCCGTATGTCTGGACGTCCCTTATCCGCACCACCTCATTTTACATGGCTTAGATGAAACCCCTTGGAGACTGTTGCCGCCTTATACACACCTTTGGGAGACGTGGAAGAAATCTTCAATCCACTCGGTGTGTCCTTGGGGGCAAGTGAGAGTTAAGGTGCTGTCACCTAATCCTC
>JZKD02S2143117.1:11690-23495 GCA_000966675.3 Picea glauca
CCATTCCTCTATCTTGCATTTTATAAGGCATGTAATCATAACTCTGTAATGAATAGTTTGTAATGAAAATAACATAGTTAAGTGGTATGTTAAGGAAATGTACAATAGTTTATAACAAACATGGAATTAACATTTCAAAAATAAAATAACTGCTGATATAATAGCCTGTATTATGAAAACAACAAACATAAATTTTTACAAATATTTACTTCTTCTAGGAAATGTTATCATTTATCAACTCATGAACCCCTCCCCCACACCTAAGTATTGTGACACCTCATGATAAAAAATATAGGAAACTAGTTTGTTATCCCAATATCCAAAGATTTACAGCTTGTTAAGTGTAGAGATAAATTTCACAGATTGGTCTGATGAGACAGTTAAAAGATGGCCCCACCTATAGGATAAGAGATCCTATATATAGATAAGAAGAGGTAGGCAAGAGAGTTTCAAGATAGTCTCAGATTTAGTTCCCAATGGAAAGTTTATGAGTTCATTAACCTTATCTTAGCCATACATACTTCATGTCATCTTTGTCTACAAGTATGGTCGTACATAAGGACAAGTTTAAATTTATTATTTATGTTTTTTCAGATTATCATCCTCGCTAGGTAGAATGCCCCACTTCCAGCAAGCTTATTCATTACTCCAGTGGGTTTACCTAGTCATACCATAGGCTGGTACCTACTTCCAACATTCATATTCAGTATCCCAACAGGTTATCCTCTTACACCCTTAGAGATTGGCCCTCCATATTTTAATATTTTAGTATAATATTTATTTATGCAAGAGCATGGGGGGACATCTCTAAAAACAACTTTTTCTTTCTTTTCTCAATTGGGATGGTATTTATGTTAGAGGATGACTTTCTGTTATATTCCTTAGTGATTGTCTTGATGTAAGGGGTACTTAAGCAGATGTGGCCTATCTAAAGATATGATATGATCAAGATATTTAGTGTGTAGTGGATGGTACCATTGAGAAAGAACAAAAAGATATCACTAGGCTCAACTCACTTTCTTCTTTTGTAAGTTATTGTGATTTTTCCATGACTAACTACTAATCATACCTCCTTGTTACTCTTTAATAAAGATACTTTACTTACTTACTTAGGTTTCTTGGGAAAATGTACGAGAAACCTCTAAGATTGATGGTTATGGTATCACTTCCTTATACAGTGGTGAAGGTTTTCAAGAGAAACTACTTTTTAAGATGCCTTGAGAAAAAGAAGATGAAAATCTTTTGCAAAAACATGGCTAACTAGAGCAAGTCATTATTCATTTGATTCTTAGCAGACAACAAGGTTCAAGTATAGAAATTTTTTGAAGAAAAATTCTTCTTTTATTTCTCCTTGAAATTGTCTACTCCCGGTGAAATAAATACCTGCAGAAATCTCTAGGACTATTTGTCAAAAACCACACTCTAAAATATCAAAAACTAATAAGATCAATGAGATAAAGTCACTGGAACATGTATCTCATAGTTATTTTATTAAAATAAAATATAAAATGAGGTTGCATTATACTTTAAGCTAAACTAACAACATGCAACTTTTATTTACTATCCTACCCTACCTAAAACGAAAGGGAAAATCTTTATTCAACTGTAAGAACTCTTCCAATGTAACCATGTGCGGAGCAAGATAAGAAACATACTCATATCCATATATGAAAAAGTTATCGTAGTGATTAGCTAGATATGAAGAACCAACCAGCCTACTTGTTTTGGCATCAGAAGGTGTTGAAGAAGAGAATAATATTAGGGCCTGATGACCTCTTGAAACCAAATTTCAATGTAATCTTGATGTTCATCAACAATGATTTCTATGCTCTTCTTCATCATGCTATGCAGATCCTCTTCTTCTGGATGATTGAATTCTGAAGCACATAAAGGATCTATTGAGATGGATGTTGAGAACTTCTCAATCTCAGGTCTTAATGATTGCTCTCCACTGGATATAGCCCATAATTTTTCATCTTCCTTCTCATTTTGTATCTCATAGGACCTTGATTATTCTACTATTCCCGGAGAGGTAGACAAGTTCTTGGCTATTGTCAAGATGTGTTATTCCTGAGAAGAAGAGATCACAGCTGATACTAGGATTTGAGAGAGTTCTTCCAAACTAATGGTCATCTTCAAATTCATTTTCCTGGTGGTGGTAAGAAAAAAAGGTTGTGTTGTTTGGTTCTGCAGAGGGCTCAAATGGTCTTGCCTCATGTCCCACTACTATTGATGCTTTAACTTTTGTTCTATAGTGCTCCCTGTTTTAGTCTCTTCAGAGACTGATTTATCTCTTTGGGTTGAGCTATCTCCTATTGTTCGGTATCGGTCTGCGAAGTTTATGAGTGGAACGTTCCTTCCCCCAAAAAGGTCAGAAGGAACATTGGTTGAAAGGTATGATTTATGTTTAATGTATCTACCTTTTGGGTCTCTAGGTTTGTTCGTGAAAGAAAATAAAAAGAAAAAGAAAAACTATCATTGGGTTTGGGGGAAACTGCTATAGCAGATGTGAAGGTACTTACCGCTCGTCTTAAAGTTCCCCCACCACCAAACTAATGCTAAGGTTTAGAAGTGATATATTTCCTAACTATTTCCTACCTCGAGACAACTACCCGGCAACGGCGTAAAAAATGATGGGTGTTCTATATGCACTAAAAACACACTAAAAACCCTCAATTAAATTGTCAACCTGGGGTAAGTAAACTTAGAGTTTTAGAAATATATATGCCAAGGTAGAAGGGCTGGTAGTATAGTCTAACTAAGGAAGTGGCTATCTAAGGGAAAATATATTCAAGAAAAAACTACTAATGATCAAACCCTACTAAGGAGTTCAAACTATGTAACCTAAGTAACCTTTGGATGAAGGATCTATGGATAGTTCTAAGAAAGCAAATGAAAACCCTACTTAAAGAAAATTAATTGAATCATAACAATAAGAAAAAACAAAATATTCATCTAATAAGAAATAGCAACAACAAACTACTTTAACTAACCTACTTAAATTCAACAAGCAACTATCCTATGAAAACAAGTAAATAAACAAGCAAGCAACTATTCTATTAAAGCAAGTAAACAACTAACTAGCCTAGGTTGACTTCTACAGAAAGTAAACTAATCAATAAGAAACTAATTAAGCTAAGAAACAAGTGAACTCTATTCCTAGATTAAACTTCACAACTGCTTCTAATTTACAAAAGGAAATCTTCTAAATTGAAAGCAAGAGGATTTAAGAACTAATCTTTAATCTATGATAAGAAAATTAATCTTTAACCTACCAAAGAAAAAGACTATCTATCCTACAAAAGCAAGGAAACTATCTCCTAAGCTCTGAATGAAGGAAAACTATCTTCTAATCTATGAAAACTCAAATATAGTGTTGATGGTTGTGTGAATGTCTCTGGTGTCTTATAATATCATGATGGCACTTAACAATGAAAGATAATTCAAGAGGAATAAACTCAATATTGACTTCAATAGCAAAGTGAAAAGTGTGAATTAGGCAATCTAGTGAGAACTTAGTCATCATGGAAACAACATCAATTATCCTCCATATCCATGTGATTATTTAATCATGCATTAACCATTAACAATATAAAGCTACTATTTTATGAATTTTAATTGCACTCTATACTACTTAAGCAAACTCATACTACACTAAACTCAATATTTAACTATGAATTGAAATGGAAACCTAGATCTAAGAAATAAATTGCATGAAGTAAACTAAACTAATTCTATTTCACAATTCAATTTGCAAAAAGAGAAAATACTCATAAACATAAATTAAACACTATTCTAGCATATGACAAGTAATGAAATGAGTAAACTAGCTAACAAATAGATAAAAAAAACTAAACAGTAATTGGATAAGCAATCTAACAATGAAAACTAAAACTAACACTATCCATCCACAAAAGCCCTATCAAAGAAATCATGAATTAAAACTCTATTTTAAACTTTATTTTAAACTCTATTTTAAACTTTGTTTCAACATAAAGAAATTTTAATCTACCATCTAATCACACACGGGGTTAGTATCTAAGCTTGAAAGATTACTTCTACTAACTAGAGAGTCATTTTCATATTAACAAGATTCCTCATAATAACCTGCAAAACTAAATTAAACCAATTAAATCACAAACAACAATTTATACAACAAAGAAGAAAAATGACAATTCATGTACAAAAAATAAATAAAAAGACATCTACGCTATCTAATTTACAAGCAAACTCATAGGATATTCACCCAGACTATTGGTGGGCCCCCCAACAAGTCGTTTTTACTCTTCAAAGGTGCACCACGAACTTCAACAACACGAATTTACCATTAAAACTAAAAACCCAGTCTTTACACAGTCTTGGCAAAACGAAAATGGCAAAACAGAGCTAAAATTGTCTTTGTCTCTAACTCTATATTGCTTAACTATTGTCTGACCACTGAGGTGGTATTTATAAGTTTTACAAGCTAATAGATCGACCATTGGAAGGGTCAACACTCTCTAAAAATAGTAAATTGCATTTAAGATGCCCTAACTGCCGAAATGAGGCGAGCCAATAATCTCCCAACATAACAACCCAAATCAAGTTGCCAAGATTTCAATAGCTGAAGGCCATGAGCATGAGAAAAACCCATGTCTCTGATTCACCCATTGCTAGCCACCAATACCATAACCGCCAAATCACCCATCATGTTTTTGCAGGATGGAGTGCTGGATGGAGTATCGGACTGAGTGTCAGATGGAGTACCAGACTAAGTGCCGGAAGAAAAAATAAGCTGTGATTTTTTCCTGTGACATACAAAACATGAATTAGTCTTGTGGGATCATAAAAACATATTGATTTAAACTCAAAATCATTGCAAAATATGAATTATGCATACATGGTGTGGATCATAGCGTTTTGACACAAAAGCTCTTAAAAAAATTCTTCAAAACATGAAAACACATATACACATTCAACAAAAAGGATCTAATTAACGTCATAAAATCGATCATATCACAGGCCCAACACAACGCACCAACAAAACCACAACTANTGGCCTATCTAAAGATATGATATGATCAAGATATTTAGTGTGTAGTGGATGGTACCATTGAGAAAGAACAAAAAGATATCACTAGGCTCAACTCACTTTCTTCTTTTGTAAGTTATTGTGATTTTTCCATGACTAACTACTAATCATACCTCCTTGTTACTCTTTAATAAAGATACTTTACTTACTTACTTAGGTTTCTTGGGAAAATGTACGAGAAACCTCTAAGATTGATGGTTATGGTATCACTTCCTTATACAGTGGTGAAGGTTTTCAAGAGAAACTACTTTTTAAGATGCCTTGAGAAAAAGAAGATGAAAATCTTTTGCAAAAACATGGCTAACTAGAGCAAGTCATTATTCATTTGATTCTTAGCAGACAACAAGGTTCAAGTATAGAAATTTTTTGAAGAAAAATTCTTCTTTTATTTCTCCTTGAAATTGTCTACTCCCGGTGAAATAAATACCTGCAGAAATCTCTAGGACTATTTGTCAAAAACCACACTCTAAAATATCAAAAACTAATAAGATCAATGAGATAAAGTCACTGGAACATGTATCTCATAGTTATTTTATTAAAATAAAATATAAAATGAGGTTGCATTATACTTTAAGCTAAACTAACAACATGCAACTTTTATTTACTATCCTACCCTACCTAAAACGAAAGGGAAAATCTTTATTCAACTGTAAGAACTCTTCCAATGTAACCATGTGCGGAGCAAGATAAGAAACATACTCATATCCATATATGAAAAAGTTATCGTAGTGATTAGCTAGATATGAAGAACCAACCAGCCTACTTGTTTTGGCATCAGAAGGTGTTGAAGAAGAGAATAATATTAGGGCCTGATGACCTCTTGAAACCAAATTTCAATGTAATCTTGATGTTCATCAACAATGATTTCTATGCTCTTCTTCATCATGCTATGCAGATCCTCTTCTTCTGGATGATTGAATTCTGAAGCACATAAAGGATCTATTGAGATGGATGTTGAGAACTTCTCAATCTCAGGTCTTAATGATTGCTCTCCACTGGATATAGCCCATAATTTTTCATCTTCCTTCTCATTTTGTATCTCATAGGACCTTGATTATTCTACTATTCCCGGAGAGGTAGACAAGTTCTTGGCTATTGTCAAGATGTGTTATTCCTGAGAAGAAGAGATCACAGCTGATACTAGGATTTGAGAGAGTTCTTCCAAACTAATGGTCATCTTCAAATTCATTTTCCTGGTGGTGGTAAGAAAAAAAGGTTGTGTTGTTTGGTTCTGAAGAGGGCTCAAATGGTCTTGCCTCATGTCCCACTACTATTGATGCTTCAACTTTTGTTCTATAGTGCTCCCTGTTTTAGTCTCTTCAGAGACTGATTTATCTCTTTGGGTTGAGCTAGCTCCTGTTATTCGGTATCGGTCTGCGAAGTTTATGAGTGGAACGTTCCTTCCCCCAAAAAGGTCGGAAGGAACATTGGTTGAAAGGTATGATTTATGTTTAATGTATCTACCTTTTGGGTCTCTAGGTTTGTTCGTGAAAGAAAAAAAAAAAGAAAAAAAAAACTATCATTGGGTTTGGGGGAACCTGCTATAGAATATGTGACGGTACTTACCGCTCGTCTTAAAGTTCCCCCACCACCAAACTAATGCTAAGGTTTAGAAGTGATCTATTTCCTAACTATTTCCTACCTCGAGACAACTACCCGGCAACGGCGTAAAAAATGATGGGTGTTCTATATGCACTAAAAACACACTAAAAACCCTCAATTAAATTGTCAACCTGGGGTAAGTAAACTTAGAGTTTTAGAAATATATATGCCAAGGTAGAAGGGCTGGTAGTATAGTCTAACTAAGGAAGTGGCTATCTAAGGGAAAATATATTCAAGAAAAAACTACTAATGATCAAACCCTACTAAGGAGTTCAAACTATGTAACCTAAGTAACCTTTGGATGAAGGATCTATGGATAGTTCTAAGAAAGCAAATGAAAACCCTACTTAAAGAAAATTAATTGAATCATAACAATAAGAAAAAACAAAATATTCATCTAATAAGAAATAGCAACAACAAACTACTTTAACTAACCTACTTAAATTCAACAAGCAACTATCCTATGAAAACAAGTAAATAAACAAGCAAGCAACTATTCTATTAAAGCAAGTAAACAACTAACTAGCCTAGGTTGACTTCTACAGAAAGTAAACTAATCAATAAGAAACTAATTAAGCTAAGAAACAAGTGAACTCTATTCCTAGATTAAACTTCACAACTGCTTCTAATTTACAAAAGGAAATCTTCTAAATTGAAAGCAAGAGGATTTAAGAACTAATCTTTAATCTATGATAAGAAAATTAATCTTTAACCTACCAAAGAAAAAGACTATCTATCCTACAAAAGCAAGGAAACTATCTCCTAAGCTCTGAATGAAGGAAAACTATCTTCTAATCTATGAAAACTCAAATATAGTGTTGATGGTTGTGTGAATGTCTCTGGTGTCTTATAATATCATGATGGCACTTAACAATGAAAGATAATTCAAGAGGAATAAACTCAATATTGACTTCAATAGCAAAGTGAAAAGTGTGAATTAGGCAATCTAGTGAGAACTTAGTCATCATGGAAACAACATCAATTATCCTCCATATCCATGTGATTATTTAATCATGCATTAACCATTAACAATATAAAGCTACTATTTTATGAATTTTAATTGCACTCTATACTACTTAAGCAAACTCATACTACACTAAACTCAATATTTAACTATGAATTGAAATGGAAACCTAGATCTAAGAAATAAATTGCATGAAGTAAACTAAACTAATTCTATTTCACAATTCAATTTGCAAAAAGAGAAAATACTCATAAACATAAATTAAACACTATTCTAGCATATGACAAGTAATGAAATGAGTAAACTAGCTAACAAATAGATAAAAAAAACTAAACAGTAATTGGATAAGCAATCTAACAATGAAAACTAAAACTAACACTATCCATCCACAAAAGCCCTATCAAAGAAATCATGAATTAAAACTCTATTTTAAACTTTATTTTAAACTCTATTTTAAACTTTGTTTCAACATAAAGAAATTTTAATCTACCATCTAATCACACACGGGGTTAGTATCTAAGCTTGAAAGATTACTTCTACTAACTAGAGAGTCATTTTCATATTAACAAGATTCCTCATAATAACCTGCAAAACTAAATTAAACCAATTAAATCACAAACAACAATTTATACAACAAAGAAGAAAAATGACAATTCATGTACAAAAAATAAATAAAAAGACATCTACGCTATCTAATTTACAAGCAAACTCATAGGATATTCACCCAGACTATTGGTGGGCCCCCCAACAAGTCGTTTTTACTCTTCAAAGGTGCACCACGAACTTCAACAACACGAATTTACCATTAAAACTAAAAACCCAGTCTTTACACAGTCTTGGCAAAACGAAAATGGCAAAACAGAGCTAAAATTGTCTTTGTCTCTAACTCTATATTGCTTAACTATTGTCTGACCACTGAGGTGGTATTTATAAGTTTTACAAGCTAATAGATCGACCATTGGAAGGGTCAACACTCTCTAAAAATAGTAAATTGCATTTAAGATGCCCTAACTGCCGAAATGAGGCGAGCCAATAATCTCCCAACATAACAACCCAAATCAAGTTGCCAAGATTTCAATAGCTGAAGGCCATGAGCATGAGAAAAACCCATGTCTCTGATTCACCCATTGCTAGCCACCAATACCATAACCGCCAAATCACCCATCATGTTTTTGCAGGATGGAGTGCTGGATGGAGTATCGGACTGAGTGTCAGATGGAGTACCAGACTAAGTGCCGGAAGAAAAAATAAGCTGTGATTTTTTCCTGTGACATACAAAACATGAATTAGTCTTGTGGGATCATAAAAACATATTGATTTAAACTCAAAATCATTGCAAAATATGAATTATGCATACATGGTGTGGATCATAGCGTTTTGACACAAAAGCTCTTAAAAAAATTCTTCAAAACATGAAAACACATATACACATTCAACAAAAAGGATCTAATTAACGTCATAAAATCGATCATATCACAGGCCCAACACAACGCACCAACAAAACCACAACTACCGGCCCTTTCAGAAACACCTGCAAAGCAGGCAAGGTCTCACTCAAGGTAGAAGCAGGGGGGGTTACAAGACGCAGGTGTCTGTAACAAAGCTAGGACATAGATCTAGGATAACAACACTTCACAGAGTATTCTATTAACACTTAGAAGGTGAGATGCATTAGTTCATTATCTTTATTAACATTGCAGATCATACCCAAATATGGATCTAGCGCAGTAACCATAAATTATTATATATCCTGAGAAATTAGAACTGAGTAGATCTAACATTCATTTACCCTTAACACAAGTAAATCACTTAAAAAATAACATATCTATCTATCATACATAATAATCAAGGCACTGAGCATATTCATAACATAAACAACACATCACAAAGCAAACCAAAGACACAAGATATATATTGTTCACCCTAATGTGGGGCTACATGCACCAACCGCTTCGCCTTCTTTATTATGTGATAGAATTTTACATTCATTCACTCCTATGCACTAAGCCACAGAATCGAGCTTCGCACCAGACATGATACATGCACACTGAGCACCAGATCCTCCTTCCAAAACTAGATCAAGGCACAGAGCCACTCTCTATCAAGCACAAAGCCAATCAAACTACTTGCACTTAGCCACTCCCAACTACTCTTCTACAATACATTCTTACTTATTTATACTTTTACAATCTCTTACAATAAGGCCTAAACATGGGAGAACTCGTGGACCAATATCCCATAACACATTAAAAAAAAACTAAAGAACCCCTTGTTGGGTCCACATAGCCCGCAAAATAAGTGAGATCTGTGATCTCAGCTCTGCCTAGGTACTCCTTCTTCGAACAATTTGTTGAAGTCCAAAAGAGGTCAAAATATGACCAAAGTTTCCTCAAAACTTGGTTGAGGGCCAACAGGGAGTTGGTGCTTCCTAGAGTTGGTGCTCTAAAACAAGGAGTTTGTGTTTCCTAGAGTTGGTTCTACAAAAACAGGGAGTTGGTGCTCTAAAAATAGGGAGCTGATGCTTCCTAGAGTTGGTGCTCTAAAATGGAGGATTGGTGTCTCCTTTAGTTGGTGCTCAAAAGAAGAGAGATTGATGTCTCTCATACAATTGTAACTTGTACTTTTTATGTTTGTTATAATTAATTTCTATTTCAATACATCTTGTTGATCAATTGTTGTGATTAATAAGTTTAATTTATTAAATTATTGAAAAAGAAGTAATAATGATTCACCCCCCTCTTGGTATTGGCCAATATTGAAGGACCAAATCCTATCACTGAGAGAGGGGGGTGAATCAGTGACACAATAATTTTATCAATTTTTCTTTTGTTAATGCAATCAATATTTTAACATAATATTTTATCGTGGAACCAAATTGGGAAAACCACAAACACTTTTCTATTAACTGCAAAATTTTGTTTTACAAGTTACATAGAAGGAAGATGTTCTTCCTCTTATATCAACACCCACTAATCAGGATGCACCCACACCCCTATTCACCAGCTCCAACTGGTAGGAGGATTCTACCCCCTATTTAGTCAGCTACAACTGACAAGGAAGCACCTACTCCCTTGTAGTCTCCAACCTGCCCTAGCATCTCACATCCATCCTTTGTTCAACAATCTGACAATGATATATACAGTTCTCTGGTAATCTTCTATGTCAATCATTGAACGTCATTTGTTCTGATCTATCTCTTTTTCATTTAATCTTCTATCTTTAACAAGAGACACACCCTACTGCTTTTGATCTTTAGCAATTATATAGGCATGTCATCACACCTTTTCACCAAACAATATGTTTGTTCTATAGTTACATAAATTTTCATAACTATCACACCTCTTCCTTTTCAGGCTAATAACCTTTGATTTTTAATAACATAGTTATTAATCCATTGTGTCTTTGTTCTTTCCAGGTTGGAAGATGATCATCCATTTCACCATGCCCTTCATCAACATCAGCATCAGTGTCACTGTTTTCTTCAACATCAAAATCCATTATGTTGGCATCACCATCTTTGTATGTATCTTCAGTTTCTGGATCTTCAAAGACTTCACAAACAGAGCCATCATCTTCTACGTGTGATCCACCCTTCCCATGATCCTTGACATTTTATATTTGTTTTTATATTAGAACCTTAGTTATTAGTTGATTGACATAACATTGTCCTCATTCCAATTCAATTTTGTTTCATCTTTTTAATGTATGCATGATTAACCAAGAATTATTTAACTATGTCTTTTAATAGGTCCCTGTCTTTGCATTTTTGCAAGGTTTTATTAACTTTGGTGGACATCTGGAAATGGTAGCATGTGAACCTTTCGACAGTTATGGTGGATATTTAACAGCCTCTATAATTTCTTCATACGATCCACGTTCACCATTCTCTTTATCATTTTACCAAAATCATGACAGTGAAAACTGTGGTGTTTGTGCAGGGTTTTAACTTGTTTTTGGTGAACCTCCACAATTGGCAGTATGCAAAAAACTTCGACAACAATAATGATTTTTTAATATTCAAAGGTTTATTAACTTGATAGCATGCTTGGTGATCCTCTAGACTTGGTGTTTTATGCCAAAAACTCTGATAAAGTTGGCAGTCTCACCACCAACTGACATAATGAACTTCTCTTGACCCCATGGTCACTCATATGACCGTTCCCCCCCC
>JZKD02S2143117.1:51549-72373 GCA_000966675.3 Picea glauca
CTTGGTACTTAAGAATTTTATTCAAAGTTCTTGAGATCTTTTCAAACTTCATGTTAGTGTTCACTATCTTTTCCAACTCCAATTTTAGAGAGGCAATCTCAAGTTCCTTTTACTGGCAATTGTTTTCCTTCTCCTTGAGTAGTCTTCTCAAACATTCTTCAATTTTTCTTACCTCTTATTCCTAAATCACAAAACTTCCTTAAAAATCCAAGAGTGAGATTAGTTTATTTTCTCTCTCTTCTAATTCCTTGCTTAGATAGGTAATTTTAAGATCTCTTGTTTGGCATATTTCATCCTTCTCCTTCAATTGACTTGTTAGATCCTCCTCAATTATGATTGCTTCTTCCACTTGAATTTTTAGACTAGAAATGGTCCTTTCAACTTCTTCTTGAGCCTCATGTGTTTTTATTTTTTATTCTTCTAGTAGCTCTTCTAGCAATGAATTCTTCTTCTTGACCTCCTTGATTTCATAAAAACTACGCATTAGTTGTTCTTAAAAAACAATCTCTTCTTTGATTTCAGAATTTTTGTTTTTATTGGGATCCACTTATTCTTCACTTTGAAAATATTTGATGTAGGAGCATCATCAGGAAGCACACGTGGAGAGAAAACTCAGCGCCTTAGCGTGCCTTTGAATTATTTCAGAATCTTAACCACTGGCGTTTCCTGCAAATCTTTTTGAAATGATTGAAAACTAAAGAAGATCAAACGCTTTGGAGCCGAGTGATCATGAATGATCTGGGAGTTTCACTCCTAGTCTTGAATGTAACAGAAATTAAGTAGCAGTTATTTTTTTCGAGAAGACGAGTAGTCGGAGGGAACCCTAAGAACCCTCTGAGATAAATAGAAGTGTTGTACGCCCGGATGAGACTGCTGCAAATTAGTAGGAGATTGTTGTGATTTAGTTGTTGTTGAGTTTATAGTTGTTGTTTTATCATAGTTGTAGCCATGTAATTTTGAATGACTATAACAGATGAAAATTGATCCAATGCATGGTGTTGTTACTGTTTACAATTCCATGTTATTTTGTTTTCATGAATGAATGAGTTGTGTTGTTGAGTATACAAAACTGTGAATTGTTTAGATAAGTTTCATTTGTTCTCTTAATTGAGTTCATGCAAGGTGTGCATACAGTCCGTAAGGAGTGCATTGAGAAAGTCTGTTTTGACTCAGAAGCTTAGGAGAGATAGCGCGAAATGTTCCCTCTGCAAGGAGTGAAAAGTGATTGCTGCAAGGTGTGTGCAGTCGCCGCAATAACTTAAGTCTTGCGTGAGAATCTATTGTAAGGAGTGACAGAGTCTATTTCAATTCATAAAATCAAAAGAGATATAATGAATTTTCTATTTACAAGGAGTGCAAAGGGACTGCTGCAAAGCATACACAGTCACCCGCAAGAAGCTAAGTCTTACGTAAGAATCTGTTGCAAGGAGTGAACAAATCTGAAATTTGACTAAGTGTCGAAGTAACCCTCTAAGGATTCAAAGGGCTCGAAGGAGAAATCTCATGAGAGATGGCGGGAGAAATCTTCAAGGGAAATGAAGTTTTGAAGATTTCACGAATCATCGACTAAGATCCATTCAATAGGAAGCAGGATCATTCTAGATCGTCAGATATGGGCAAGGTGCGCAAGCTTTAAGTCTCTTGAAACGTAAATGAGAGCGGACTACCAAAGTCTCAAAGTGATTTGGGACCATCCATCTTCAAGAGGGATAGGTGGTGCAATATCCACAACTCTGGAAGTTTGTGGATAAGGGAGAGGTGAAATTGTCGAAGTAAATCCTGAACATTGATCATTAGGGGGGTACGTGTCAATAGATATGAGGCTTCGATAAAAATCACTTCGAAGATTTCAGTTGAGAATTGAAACTCTTGAAATATGAATTCCGAAGTGAATATGGACCGTTAGATCTAGAGGGACGTGTAGCCATGGATCGTGAGCTCCGAGAAAAAGCAAGCGTGGGGAAGTTGAGAGTTGAGATTTATGAACCCCGAAGGTCCGAAGCGAATCATAGTTGTCCAATTCAGGAGAAAACATGACATAAATTTGTGTACTTTGGGTAAAGACCCAATGTAAATCATAGCCATCCTATTAAGGATTACACACGATGCAAATCCGCGAACTCCGGGTGAAGGCCCGAAGTGAATCTCAATCATTCGATTCAGGAGGACATGCGGCATAAATCCACGCACTTCGAGGGAAAGTGAGTGGGTAGGAGTTGAGAAACCTGAATTATGAAGACCCAAAGAAATTGTATTCGTCGATCTGTGGGAGACATGTGTCAATAGATCATGAGCTCCATGTGAAAGAATTGTGGAGAAAGTAAGGTTTGAGAGTTGAAAACTCCGAAACCTGAATTGGTGAAGAAAATCATGATCGTTGATTTGAAAGGGACACATGTCAAAAGATCACGGAGATCCATGAAGGTGTGATCCAAAGAGAGGGAAGGAAAGGAGACAAATCTGAACCGTTGATCGAGAGGTTCCACCCGAGATCGCAAGATCAACAATCATGCAGGATTGTGGAGATAGAAAGTGCTTAGACTTTAAAAATTTGAGAGTAGGCCGCAATCGAAACCATAGTATTACAAAAGGGACACATGATGGCTGGAAGTGAATTGTGGGGAGAAAATCGGGTTGATCCCAAAACACTCTTGGTTTCTCCTGCAATTGTGTGTTTACGCAAGGACATAGCCTGAGGTCACATACGGGAGAGGGCTAACAGAAGAGGATCTAGAACCTAAACCCTGATAGTTCAATAGCATGAAGGGAGAGGTTGTGGGTGCCATTGAACCTACACCAAAGGACTAAAAGGGAATGTGTTTAATTACAAGCGATACCATTAAGGTTTCAGAGAGCGATTCGACTCCGAGAATCGAATATCCTTGACCGGGAGGTCGAGTAGCCCCAAGGGAGAATAGTGGGGCTTGCATCAAGAGATATCGGAGCCTTCTTTTGTCTATAGATTTTAGGCAAAGTAGAGAAAAAGGAGATATTATGATACCATCACGTGGCATCATATCCTGAAATTGTTTTCAGGAAACGAAGAAGAGATCGAAGGTGTGCTTTGTGTGTGAGAGACAGTCAACACAATTCCACCAAGGAGACATGTGGAACCACCTTTATCCAATCGCGTTGTAGAAAGAGAAATGAGAGAGCTTCTTGCAATATTAGAGGCAATGGAGGCAGCGCATAGGAGGGCACTAGATGCTGGGGACATCAGTGATGCAGAGAGTGAAGAAGTAGAAGTCGAAGAAGTTGTAGGAGAAAATGTTGTTGAAGAATGCTTGCTGAGAGAATTTGTTAAACTAGGAGCTAGATCCAAGATAGAGATCCCAATGTATGAAGGCAATTTGGATGTTGAAGAGCTGTTGGATTGGATAAGATCCATGGAAAAATATTTTGACTATGAATATGTCGATGAGGAGAAAAAGGTGAGACACGTTGTCACTAGACTGAAAGGACATGCAACATTGTGGTGGGATGAATTGCATGATGAGAGGAGAAGCAAAGGAAAACATAAGATAAAGAATTTGGACAAAATGGTATCCAAGATAACGGCTAAATTCATGCCCAAATATTATCAGATAAATCTATTCAGGAAGTTGCAGAACGTGAGACAGAAGGGAATGATAGTAAAAGAGTACATGAAGGAGTTCTACAAGTTGAATATCAAGATTGGATAGTGAGAGAAGGATGAGGAAAAAGTTTCGAGGTATATAAATGGCCTAAGGTATGAAATCTAAGATGAGATCAGCATGATGTCAATGAGGACATTAGATGATGCTTATCAGATTTCTCTGCAGGCAAAGGGGAAGTTGGCTAGGAAACAGAGTCAATGAAACTGAGGTAGAAGCCCAAACAAAGGCAAGAGAGTTTCCCATGATAAGACACATAAATCCAAAGGTGAGAGAGAGAAACCATATAGTCACTCAGAAAGAGGAGGAAGTTCTCGAGGAAGACAAGGTGGTGGAAGAAGTTCTTCTAGAGGAAGAGGAAGAAGGAGAGGAGGAGAAGTAAGGTGTTATGCATGTGGAAAGACAAGACACATGTCTTTGGAATGTCCCAAGAAAAATAAATAAGGAGGAGGTGAAGCTCACATTTCATAAGCATGGAAAAGGAATGTTGAAGCATAAAGGTGAAAAGGATGGAACATCCTTGATGTTGAGGAAGGTTCTCTTAAAACCAGAGGCAGAAATTGAAAATCCAGTGTAGAGAAACAATCTATTCAGGACAACTTGCAAGACTAAAGACAGAGTATGCAATGTGATAATTGATAGTGGGAGAACTCAAAACTTAGTATCCACATAGATGGTGGAGAAATTGGAGCTGGAGACAAATGCACATCCAAATCCACATAAAGTCTCATGGTTGCAGAAAGGACACTAGGTAATGGTCACTAAACAATGCCTCGTTGAATTTAAGATAGGAGGATATAGAGATGAAATTTTGTGTGATGTAATTCCCATGGATGTATGTCATGTTTTTTTGGGAAGAACATGGCAGTTTGATAGAAATGTCATTCATGATGGGAGAAAAAATACTTACACCTTGGAGAGGAATGGTAGAACACACATGTTGGTGTCAATTGAGGAGAAGAAAGTAAAAGAAGAAGCCATAACAAGCATACTTCTCATGAGTAGGAAGGAACTCCTGAGAGAAGTCAAGAAGGAACAGGAGATGCAGTTTGTTGTGGTGAGGAAACCCAGACTTGTCCTTACAAGTACTTCGATGGATGATTTGCCTAAAGAAGTTTGGGTTTTTTTGGATAATTTTGATGACATAGTAGTGGATGAGTTTCCTAACTCATTTCCACCCATCAGAAGTATCATCCATCATATTGATTTGATACTAGGAGAAAGTCTTCCAAACAAAGCAACATACAGATTAACACCTCAAGAGAATGAGGAGGTAAAAAACCAAGTCCATGATTTGTTAGACAAGGGTTTGGTCAGATCAATATTGAGTCCATGCGTAGTGCCAACTGTGTTGAGTCCAAAGAAGGATGGAGGGTGGAGAATGTGTATAGACTCGAGGGCCATTAACAAGATCACTATCAGGTATAGATTTCCTTTTCCAAGAATGGATGACTTAATGGATTGTTTAAGTGAAGAAAATTTATTTCCTAAAATAGATTTGAAAAGTGGATATCACTAGATAAGGATGAGAGAAGGTGATGAGTGGAAAACAACCTTTAATACAAATGAAGGGTTGTATGAATGGCTTGTTATGCCATTTGTCTTAACAAATGACCCAAGTACTTTTATGAGGTTGATGAATGAAATACTAAAAGATTTCATTGGCAAGTTTGTGGTTGTATATATAGATGATATATTGGTCTTTAGCGAGACTAAAGAGGAGCATTTGAGACATATGACATTAGTTATGAGGAGACTACAGCATGAGAAGCTATTGATAAATCTGAATAAGTCCTCTTTTATGAAGACATAACTCATTTACTTGGGTTTTTTGATCTCTTCAAATGAATTGAAGATGGATCCAGAGAAGCTGAAAGTAATCAAAGAATGGCCATCACAAATGAGTATGTTTGAAGTAAGAATCTCCCATGGATTAGCGAGTTTCTATAGGAAGTTCATTAGAGATTTCAGTGGAATTTATTCATCGATGATGGATACGGTGAAGAAGAGGAACAAGTCTTTTAAATGGACAGAAGAGGCTGAGAGGAGCTTCAATATATTGAAGGAGAAGATAACAGAAAGACCAATTATTGTCTTACCAAATTTTGGAAAAACATTTCAAGTGAGATGTGATGCAAGTGGAGTTGCAATTGTAGCAGTCTTGAGCCAGGATAATATACCAGTTTCATATTTTAGTGAGAAACTGAATGAGACAAAGAAAAATTACTCCACATATGATAAATAATTTTATGCCATAATTCAAGCCTTGAAGAAATGGAATCACTACCTGGTTCCAAAGGAATTTGTCTTGTATAGTGATAACCAGGCTTTACAATTCATAACCAGATAGGAAAAATTGAATTAGAGACATGCAAAGTGGATTGAGTTTATGCAGAATTTTACTTTTGTCATAAAACATATTTCTRKAAATGCTAACAAAGTTGTTGATGCATTGAGCAGGAGATGYATGATTYTATAGGAGTTTCAAGTGAATACCATAGGGTTTTAACACCTTAAGGAAATGTAAAGTGATGATCCGGACTTCAAGGAAGTATACGAAACATGTGAAAATCATGTGCTGAGAAACARGAGCCAGTGGACAAAGTATATGATTCAAGAGGGATTGTTGTTCAAGGGAAATCAGTTGTGCATACCAAAATGCTTAATGAGGGATAACTTTTTGARGGAAAAGACCAGTGGAGGATTGGATGTACATTTAGGCCATGATAAAACATTTGCATAGTTGAGAAGTTCATACTATTGGCTAGGTATGAGAGSATAAGTGATGAAGTTTGTGAACATATGTAGAATCTTCCAACGTGCAAAAGGMAAAAGACGGAACATTGGATTATATCAACCATTGYYAATAACAGAGAGGCCTTGGGATGCAATAAGCATGGATTTTGTKTTGGGACTTCCAAGAACACAAAKAGGATGTGATTCCATATTTGTGGTGGTGGATAGATTTTCAAAGATGGCACACTTTATCCCATTCCAGAAGACCATTTATGCAACACATGTTACAAATTTATTTTTCAAGGAAGTTGTTCGACTTCATGGATTACCCAAAAGTATTGTCTCAAACAAAGATACCAAATTYGTTGGTCATTTCTTGAGAACAATTTGGAAGAAGTTTGGGACARAATYTTCCTTCATCTTAACTTATCACTCTTAGACAGATGGACAGACTGAGGTGGTGAACAAATGTTTGGGGAACTTATTGAGGAGTCTAGTCATTGAGCATCATAATCAGTGGGATAAGATTTTTCCACAAGCATAATTTGCATACAATGACTCACCAAATAGGAGCACTGGAAAGAGCCCATTCCAAATACTATATGGAATGAAGCCAAGAGGAGTAGCTGAGTTGAGAGACTTGGAACAGAGTGAGATTAGAAGCACTGGAGAAGAAGATTTTGTTGCAGAAATGTAGAAACTCCATAGCCAGATTAGAGAGCAGTTGCAGAATTCAAGCCAAGAGTACAAGCACAGAGTTGATCAACATCGCAGAGAGCTTCAATTTGAAGTAGGAGATCAGGTTCTGGCACATCTTAAGAAAGAAACATTTCCAAGAGGAACATATAACAAGTTGAAGATGAAGAATATAGGGCCATGTAGGATCTTAAGGAATTTTGATGGAAATGCCTATGAGATTGAGCTTCCATATGATGTGGGCATATCGCCCATATTCAACATATATGACTTTTATCCTTACAGGGAAGATGAAATAGAAATATCAGAAGATCAAGAGAAGATTCAATGGGAAAAACAAATTCCTGTAGAAGAAAAACCACAGATGGAGAAGATCGTTGATCAGAGGATTGACAAAAAGACCAAGAGGAAGACCTATTTTGAATATTTGGTCAAATGGAAGGGACACCCAATAGAAGAATCTAGTTGGGAAAATGAAGCTAATATCCAGAAGCATGGAAAGTCAGTGTAGGAGCTCATGGACAGGAATCCATGAATTTTTGTTCCGGGGAGTATGATGTAGGAGCATCATCAGCAAGCACATGTGGAGAGACAACTCAACACCTTAGTGCACCTTTGAATTATTTCAAAATCTTAACCATTGGCGTTTCCTGCAAATATTTTTGAAATGATCGAAAACTAAAGTAGATCAAATGCTTGGGAGCCGAGTGATCATGAATGATCTGGGAGTTTCACTCCTAGTCTTGAATGTAACACACATTAAGTAGTAGTTAGTGTTTTTAAGAAGACGAGTAGTCGGAGGGAACCCTAAAAACCCTCTGAGATAAATAGAAGTTTTGTATGTCCAAATGAGGCTGCTGCAAATTAGTAGCAGATTGTTGTGATTTAGTTGTTGTTGAGTTTCTAGTTGTTGTTTTATCATAGTTGTAGCCATTTACTTTTGAATGAATATAATAGAGGAAAATTGATCCAATGCATGGTGTTGTTACTATTTACAATTACATGTTGTTTTGTTTTCATGAATGAATGAGTTGTGTTGTTTAGTATATGAAACTGTGAAGTGTTTCGATACATTTCATTTGTTCTCTCCATTGAATTCATGCAAGGTGTGCATACAGTCCGCAAGGAGTGCATTGACAAAGTCTGTTTCAACTCAGAATCTTAGGAGAGATAGTGCACAACTTTCCCTTTGCAAGGACTGCAAAGTGACTACTGCAAGGTGTGTGCAGTCACCGCAAGAACTTAAGTCTTGCATGAGAATCCATTGTAAGAAGTGACAAAGTCTATTTCGATTCATTAACTCAGAAGAGATAGTGTGAATTTTCCATTTACAAGGAGTGCAAAGGGACTGCTGCAAAGCGTGCACAGTCGCCCACAAGAAGCTAAGTCTTGCGTAAGAATCTGTTGCAAGGAGTCCACAGATCCGAAATTTGACTAAGTGTAGAAGTAACCCTCTAAGGAGTCAAAGGGTTCAAAGGAGAAATATCATGAGAAATAGCGGGAGAAATATTCAAGGGAAATGAAGTTCTAAAGATTTCACGAATCATCGACTAAGATTCGTTCAAGAGGAAGCGGGATCATTCTGGATCATTAGATATGGGCAAGGTGTGTGAGATTTAAGTCTCTTGAAGCATAGAGGAGAGAAGACTTCCAAAGCCCCAAAGTCCTAAAGTGATTTGGGACCATCCATCATCAACAAGGATAGGTGGCGCAAGATCCACAACTTTGGAAGTTCGTGGATAAGGGGGAGGTGAAATCGTCGAAGTAAATCCTGACCATTGATCGTCAGGGGTGGTACATGTCAACAAATCTGAGGCTTCAGGAAAAATCACTTCAAATATTTCAGTTGAGAATTGAAACTCCCAAAACCCAAATTTCGAAGTGAATCTGGACCATCAGATCCAGAGGGATGTGTGGCGATGGATCATGAGCTTTGGGAAAAAGAGAGTGTGGGGAAGTTGAGAGTTGAGATTTCCGAAACCTAAAAGTCTGAAGCGAATCATATTTTTATGATTCAGGAGAACACGTGGCATAAATCTGTGGAATCCAAGTAAAGACCCGAAGTAAATCATAGTCGTTTAATTAAGGAGGACATGCGATGCAAATTCGTGGACTCCGGGTGAAGGCCCAAAGTGAATCTCAGTCGTCCGATTTAGGAGGAAACATGGCATAAATACGTGCATTTCGAGGGAAAGTGAGTGGGTAGGAGTTGAGAAACCCAAAGTCCAAAGAATCGAAGAAATTGCAGTCATCGATCTGCGAGAGACACATGTCAATAGATTGTGAGCTCTAGGTGAAAGCATTGCGTAGAAAGTAAGGTTTGAGAGTTGAAAACTCTGAAAACTAAATTGGCGAAGCAAATCATGACCATTGATTTGAAAGGGACATGCGTCAATAGATCGCAGAGATATAGGAAGGTTTCATCCGAAGAGAAGGAAGTAAAGGAGACATATCTGAACCATTGATCGATAGGTTCAACATGATATCATGATATCAATGGCCACACAAGATTGCGGGGAGAGAAAGTGCTCGGACTTTAAAAATTTGAGAGCAGGCCACAATCGAAACCACGGTATTACGAAAGGGATGTGTGGTGGCTGATAGTGAATTGTGGGGAGAAAAGAGGGTTGATCCCAAACCACTCTTGTTCGTGCCCACTATCATGTGTTTACACGAGGACATAGCCTGAGGTCACATATGAGAGAGGGCTAATGGAAGCAGAGCTAGAGTCCGAACCTTGATAGTTCAACAGCGTGAAGGGAGAGGTTGTAGGTTCCATTGAACCTGCACCAAAGGACTGAAATGACATGTGTTTAATTACAAGCGAGACCATTAAGGTTTAAGAGAGTGATTCATCTTCGAGAATCGAAGATCCTTGACCAGGAGGTCAAGCAACCTTGAGGGAGAATAGGGGGGCCTGCATCAATATTCAATATTGTTTTCATTCTCATTGGATGATTTGATCTCATCTTTTTCATCTAAATATTCACTTGTTTTGATGACTTCCTCAACCATGTAAAGATTTTTTGGCTTCTCCTAGATTGCTTTGGCTGAAGTACACTTTCCAATTTTGTTTTTCATAGACTCGGATAATCCTTCCAGGATGACATCCATTGCTGGTTTTTTATTTATTTTTAATTATTTCTTCGTTGTAGAATTTGGTGGTATTTTTGGAGCAATGTAACTAGAAACAATTGAATTCCAAACATCATATCCCATTTCCCCCTAAAATTTCTTCATTCTTATGCTCCATATTTCATAATTTGTTTCATTGAATAGGGGTGTTATGTCAAGGCATAGGACAAGTTTAAAATCCATGAGTGTTTATGAGGATCTACCTTCCAAATATCAAACTATTTCTTAAGGAACGTTCCTCTGATACCAATTGTTGAAATATTGACCAATACTAAGGTGGGGGGGTGAATCAATATTACTTCTTTTTCAATAATTTAATAAATTAAAATTTTTAATAACAACAATTGATCAACAATATGTATTGAAATAGAAATTAATTATAACAAAGATAAAAAGTACAATTTACAATTGTGTGAGAGACACCAATCTCTTTTATTTTGAGCACCAACTCAAGGAGACATCAATCCCCTGTTTTACAGCACCAACTCTAGGAAGAATCAACTCTCTATTTTAGAGCACCAACTCCATGTTTTAGAGCACCAAATATAGGAAGCACTAACTCCATGTTTTTAGAGAACAAACTTTAGGAAGCATCAACTCCATGTTTTTAGAGCACCAACTCTAGGAAGCACCAACTCCCTATTATAAAATTCAATATGTAGAAGACACCAATCCTCCCTTGATCCTCCCTTCCACCCTTACTTTTTGAAATTCTTAATCATTCTTCCTTGGACTCTGTTCCTATTTCTATCTTCGAGATTTGGACCATAGAGACACTTTCCTTCTTACCATTTTTATTTGTTTATATAGTCTCTCAAGAGGTATATGATATTGAAACAATGTGTCTTTTTGTAAAAGAGAAAATGAACCAATGTGTCATTTTAATAATAAAACATTGCACCTCTTCATTTAATTAACATAAAATGCTGACATTTTTTTTATTAATTGATTTTAATTTAAAAAGGCATCAAAATCAAACAATGATTTTCATACAAAGATTCTAGAGTGATGGAAACAAATTTTAAATTTGTATGACATGGGTTTTGTATAGAACATTCCCAATTAGCCAACAAGGTCATTGTTTCCCCAAAACATGTGTGAGGTGGATGGTACACGAGGTTATTTGAAGGAAATTTTCCCAGATGTACTACTGCAGCCCCCTTCTAAACTTTCCAAATGAATCATCCACTTCAGCATCAAAGATTTGGTCAAATATCCACATTCCTCCTTTATCAACAAGCTAACAAAATTGACTCAAAAATTAAAAGAGTGGATTTTAAATGGCATCTTTGCTTCCACATATGTTTTGACTCTGGTCAAATTTTCATGTCCAATCATGTAGCGTGGAGTTGCAATGAGTTGCAACACTCATTCTATAGTGTGGAGTTGTATCATAGGAGTTGCAACGTGTTGCAATACTAATCTTGTAGCATGGAGTTGTAGCGAGTTGAAACACTAATATTTTATTATGGAGTTACAGTGTGGGAGTTGCGATACTAATATTGTAGCATGGAGTTGCAACGAGTTGCAGCACTATCTTGTAGCATGGATTTGCAGCGTGGGAGTTGCAACAAGTTGCAACACTTAATATTGTAGCATTATCCGACAATATTTTAGACTTTGATTCAATGATCTAACAATCACAATGAGATCTTTGATGATTTTTCTCACACCTTCTTAGAGGCAATTCTCATAAAATATCATATATTCCTTGAGAGATGATTTTTTGGCCTTGCTTTCATTCACTTGAAAATGAATGACAATGATCTATAAATTTTATAACAATATTATTAAAGTACTAAGTAATGAAGGATCTATGAAACATACCCCTTGCTAATATTTTTATACCAGATCCTTGACACATGTTGTATTCTATTGAAGCATTAGTTTTGACTATTTCTTCTTGTATTTGGAGCACAATAACTTATTTTTTAGGTTCCATTATAAAGGTCTTCCAATGATATCTTCATGGAGTGAACAAGCCCTTCACTTTTGTTCAATTTCTTCTTCTATAAATGGATGCTGGTAACATAATTCAACATAACATTTTGTGAGGAAAATGATATGAATACATGAACCTTAATCAAAACAATCAAGTTCTTGGTGACCATATTGATCCCTTTTCCATCAATTCCAATATCATAACACCATGTCCAACATTGATCATATTGGCCCTCTTTGACATCAATGCCAACACCATAACACCAGGTCCAACAGTTCTCCAAATTATTCTCTTGTCATAAGCATAGAACTTAAAATTAACTTCGGGTCTTGAACTTCCTTAGTAGTTCCTTCCAACTCTAACCCAATCGAATTCAAATACAATTCCCATTTTGTGACACTTAAAGTGTTAAAATCGACCAATATTGCATTTAAAATATTTATTCTCTTAATCCAACAAGATTTTAATTGGTTTATACAAGTGGGGGATGGTAAATCTTCTTCCTTTGTTTTTATTTAACTCATACCTGAGACTTTTGAAACAAATGTAAGAACAACCTATTTGTAAAAACCTCATCATTATTGAGATCATCCTGGAGGTATTGTCTTAGATTTGTAAGTATGGAACCCAAAGAAACAAAATTATTCACCAATTCCCATGCTTCAAGAATGAGATACATTCTTTTATTTATGTTCTCCCCAACACACCTTCTTACAGTGCCTAAAAGGCTTGATGGCCCTCTTAATTTTTAACTTGACTCCAGTGTTCCATCAAAATTCCTCCAAGGATGAACAATGGAAATCGGGATGGTGAATATGGGTGGTGACATAAGAGCATTATCAAGTTCTTTAATTCAATTTTTCTGAATTATATTTACATTTTCCATCTCATCAACAAAAAAATTAAGGGCTTCTTTTGCAACTTCATGGATATGTGCAATTCTAGAAGGTGGTACCCCATTGAGCTCTAATTCCAAATTAGATTTTACGTGGACCTTTTTATTTCTTGAATGTATTATTTCAAAGATTAATTTATTTGAATATTTATCACACAAAGCATTGTGCACAGTCAAAGATTCTTCTTCGAAGAAATATGGTTCTTGTGTAGCCAATTCAATTGCAACTTTCCATATTTTCTTGAAGTCTTTTCTCTTCATGAGGAAATTCTATATCTTCAATGTCAACATCCAAATCCATGTCCTCAAGAACAACTTTGTCTTCAAGTGTGACCTCCTCTACTTCTTGTCAATTGATTTTCCTTTTTATTTTAATTGTTAAAGGAATTTTATGAGGTCCTTCCAAATTCCCCTTTGGAGGGTTTTGATCTTCTCCATCATCAAAATCATTGGCTGAAGACCTCTTTCGTTCTTGTGTTGTTGACTGAAAATTTTGTTTTTTTGGGCCACTTCTCTGAGATACATTAGGAGAACGAGCACTTATTTCATTAACAACTCTTCCATGATTCCTATGTGGTTCATTGGTACAAATAAAAATGTCAATATCTTCAATAGGAAATGCCTCAAGGCTTTTGTCTTAATCTTTCTCTTGTCCAAACAAAAAAGTGTTTTCGTACAAGACATTGTAACCCACATAAATGATATGTTTCATGAACAATTGATTTGGGTCAAAACCTTAACTTAGTCTATCCCTTTAAATCAAACTAATCAAATTATCCTGGATATTAATCAATTTTTGCAACATTTTTCAATACTATTTCATCGATTTTCCATGGTAAGGTAATAAATTGATTTTTACTCCTTTCATGGAAAAGGTGAGCTCAAAATATGTATTTTTTACAAATTTCGATCACAAATATCCTATTTTGTACATAATATGGAAAGTAAAAAGGCCTTTATCAAGAACAATACATCCTAACAATTCTATAATGGTCCATTGCTTTGACACTTACTCTTTTGTCCAAAAATGTTGTTGCTTCCAAAGAAAGTTTTGATGTGCTGGATCCAAATATGAGTTTCTTAAAATAATAAACAAATGAATTGTAGAATTTGTAGAAATGATACATTCCCTTATACTTCCATAAAGCAGGGTACCATGTATGAACTGGGTCAGTTTTACAATTGACCTATTTAGCTAAATGCAGTCCTTTAAAACCATGGCAGTATGTGATAGAAAAGATTAAGTACAAAGATATGTCGAACTTCATGTTCTTCTTAAAATTTGATAATTGGAAAGATATTTCACCAAAACTGATCTTGGACCAATAAAAAACTACTTTCTCATGAATAGAAAAATCTAGAATATACAGAGTTAAACGAGGAACAATTACAATCGATTCCTACCCATCTACCCTAGAAATAATCCATGCCATTTATTGGTAGGGGTATTTTAGAAGAATAACTTGGATGTTTGATAAATCTCCAGGAATTATTTCTAGGTTTTCCAGGTATTGTTGCAAAAGATCCAACCCACCATTCTTAGCCTTCAGGAAATATTTGGCTTTGTCACCTTTAAAAGTTTTCACTAGCTCTGGTAGCCTGAACATTTTCTTGAAAGTTGAAGGTGGCAGATAAATTGAGGATTCTCCTTGTAGTTGAATAAATATATGGTTCTTGCCAAATTTATCTATACACCACATAACTAGCTATTTAGCATCAAAAACCTCTAGAACACAACCTGCTTTGGAAATACCTAATGTCCAAATATCGTTGGAAATTATCTCTGTTGGAGACAATGTAGAGTAATATTTGTATGCTTTGGACCAGTGAATTTTTTTATCTTCTCATCTGAATGTATTGAGGGTATCTTCGTATAATATTTCCTTTCTTATAGCCATCATACTTAATGGAGTAGGAAGATTATGTATAGTCTTTTGGAGCACTAATACCAAATAAAAACCCATTTTCCATAATATACCTCAATACTCTTCTTTTGAAGAAATATTAATATGAATTAAATTTTAGTTAATGGTGGATTGTCTCGAGAAGGTCACCATTAATAACAACTTTTTGATATTTTAACTATTTGTTATTTTCTGTAATATTTACATTTAATATACCTTGGGGAGAGTGGAAAGAGAAACAAATATTACTACAGCTGACATAATATCATATGTAAGTAGGAATATGGGCACAAACCCGCAAACCCATGGTGAAGAGCTTCAAGAAATGACCAAGTATGAGACTTGGATTAGTCGGATGGACAAGATATTTTTTTTTCTGAAGAATTATTATATGATGGACAAACCCATGGTGAAGTGTTGAAAAATAGGCTAAGTATCATGAAGTGGATGGACAGATGGACAAGTTGTGGTGAGAATCAAATAAATCGAGCAAGTGAATTGAACTTGCGGTAAAAAATTAGAAAATATTCTAAGCGTGGTGTGAAATGAGGATCACAAAGAAAGGTGGTGCGTTTTTTGTAATGACAAAACTTTAGACTTGAATGAGAGTATGTAATGAACTCGCAAGAGACTCGAAATAATCCGAGTGTTGGTGCAAATTGGATATGGTGGAATGAGACAGGTGCATTTTAGAAGAAGAAAAACTTTGTACAATGATGGAAATGACTCATGAACCCACGAAAAAATGAAAAAAAATTCTAAGTGTAGTAAAAATACAAAAAAAAAATTATGGAAGGTTTAACACACTTTTGGATCAACAATAGGTCATCCTAGTTACGAGAAAATGGTAACAACAGTGAGGAAATTATACTATTGGCCAAGGATGAAGCAAGATATTATAGAGCACATTGCCAAGTGTCTGGAGTGTCAATAAGCAAAAGTGTAAAAAAAGAATCCTACAAGTTTATTAAAACCATTACCAATCCCATAATGGAAATGGGAGACTATCTCCATGGATTTCATTACTGTTCTACCAAGGATAGTTAAGAAACATGATGCAATCATCATGGTAGTGGATAAGATGAGTAAGGAATCTCACTTCATTCCTATCAAATATAATTTTAATTCCATAGATGTTGCTAATGTTTTCGTGAAGGAATTTTTCATATTGCACAGTATACCCAAGACCATAATCTCATATAGAGATGCTAAATTCATCTCAAGATTTTGGAAAAGCTTGTTTGCGGGCTTGGGAACATAGTTCGCACTTAGCATGGCCTACCATACTCAGACATATAGTTAGAATGAAAGAGTGAACATAGTTATATAGTAAATGTTGAGGATGCATGTTATGCATCATCCCAAGCAATGGGAAGATTATCTACCCCTGGTAGAGTTCGCTTATAAAAATGGTTATCAAGAACCATTGAGGATGAGCCGATTTGAGGTTCTGTATGGAAGATGGTGTAGAGTTCCAATTATTTGGGAAATTTTGATGGAAAACATCACACTTGGACATGAAACATTAAAGGAAATGGAATGGGTAATGACTAAGATAAGGAGGAATATGAAAGTATCCTAGGATAGATAGAAGAGATATGTAAATAGTAACATGACTCACAAAGAGTTCAAGGTGGGAGATCGCATGTATCTCAGAGTGAAACCCAAAAGAATTTCCTTGATAATGGGCACTTGTGCTAAGCTATAACCCTAGTATTGTGGATCATTTGAAGTCCTGGAAAGAGTGGGACTAGTAGAATACAAACTTACTATGCTAGCTAGTGTTAGAGCTCACAATGTGTTCCATGTATCTTTATTAAAGAAATTTGTTCATGATTCTAATCATGTTATTGATTGGACTGTGATATAGGTGGAACCAGAGGGAGAATTCCATCCCGGACCTCAATGCATCCTAGACAGGAGGGAAACAACACTCCAGAACCAAGCCATCATGTAGGTCAAGGTGCAATGGAAGCATTTTGGTTCAGATGAGGCTACCTAGAAGCTAGAGGATGTCATGAGGTTGGCATATTATTATTTTTTTTTTGTATAATTGTGTCTATATATATATATATATATATATATATATATATATAGACACAATTATACAAAAAAATAATAATAATATGCCAGTTTTTTAAACACCGAGGACAATGTTTATTTAAGGGAAAGAAGAATGTAATACCCTATTTTCCCCCAAGACCGTATTTATGCTAAGACTTCATATACTATAATTATGAAGCATGTAATTGTTTATTTAATTAATGAAAAACATTAGACAAGTAACTAAGGAGGGAAAATCCTTGAGTACTATCCATGATATCATAGGTGGTAAATTGATGAAGTGGGTCAATGTGGTGGATTTGAGATGTTTCAGTGAAGAAAATATAAATATTAATTATCAATCTTTCATATGTTTGCAAGGAATAAATACACACCTTCCATCATACTTGAACCCACATGGAGCCACTTGACGAGTTATGGAAATTAGGATGGGTTCTTGAAGTAGTTATAACTATTAACGAACCTTATATCTTGAAGAGGCAAGGATCAACTGAAAAAGCTCACAAAAGTACATCCCTTAGATTTCCCCTTCAAAATTTGGATCCCTTACTGGAGGTCATGCCTGACAGAATTCAGGCCAAGAGAATAATCTAAGAAAGAGAAAGTGAGGAACAGAATCACAAACATAAAGTGTGATGAACAACTGTGTTTACTTTCACATATATGAATAATACAAGAAATTGGAAAGATTTTCTTGAGGAAAATAGGAAGCTTGTCCTAAATAATTTTGATCACCCTGAAGCAGAGAAGAGCCAAATCTAGATTGGAGAAATAGAGAATTTCAACTTGGTATCTTCTAGAAAGAAAGAAACACTAGTAAGGGATGTCATCGAGGGACTATATAACATACAAAGGACTCATTCTGCAGAGGAAATTTTGTGGGAAGGGTACCTGATAAACCTATGGAATTGTTAATCTCATTGGGAAAAAGGAAACATTTGTTGTTGTCAATGGAGGAAGGAGAGTAACCTTCCTAGATCAATTTTAAGCCTAGAGAACCATTTGAATAATTCCCCTTGTGACATCATGGCTTGGACTGATGGTGGAATGTTGTAGGAAGGCACTATGCAACATATCCTAAGGTTGGGAGGAAAGGCATCCTCTCTTAGTCAGTTGGCTATTGTCATTCATTGAACAGATAAGTGTTTTTAATCCAATGTGTTTTATACTAATTCACTATTTCATGGTTTAAATGTGAAACATAAATGTATGTAAAGAGTGAACTGACTTCCTTAGTAAAATGGAGTAATTATGTTGTTTCTATTGACTAACCTGTTAGACTTATGAATCCATGAGAGATGTCTAAGGGTAGGGTGTAACCTTGTGAGGAATACCAGGATTTAAGTGGAAATATTGCAAGATATGAAGAAAATATTATGATCCAAGTGGATATCGGTGTCCACCCACCTATTCCAACTGGCTCAAAACAATTTTATGGCAACTTACTATTTTTAGTAGTTTTTCAGTTTCTAAACTTATGGGGCCTTTTTGAGGGTCTAAATGATGTTTTTCGGGATAGAGAACCTCAATGATATCCAAAGAGTCTTATTTATCCCCCAAAATGAATCACCTCGATGATACCTTTCAAATGAGCTATCGTGATCCCTAAACGGAGATCGTATGCCAACGTTAAGCCCCCAGGAAGTTGATACACCAAACTACTCAATATGGGGTCCACAAAACTATTGGCTTTTCATCTTCCAGGGTTAGGGTTTTGGATTTTATTTATGATAAAAAGTCCTTTGGAGCCTCATTGTATTCATCTTCTTTGGAATTTGAGTAGCTATCACATCTCTTATTAGATATAAGTTGTCACCATTCTAGAGAGTCTTTCACTCTGTATTTCTACAGTTTTGTACATTTTGCTCAGTAATAGAAATTGTGTATTATTGTATCTCTGTGTTTATGGTTGCATCTATGATAAATCTCTATTATATTATTGGATATATGATACATCTATGTACATTTATTTATTATATATCCTCTCTCATTTCATGCCAAAGATAATCTGGATCAGTGGTGTTAGGATATTTAGACACTTAGGAGTTAGTTAAGATCTACTTGGTCTAATATGTCATTAGGTAAAAGTGTGTTTCTTTAGTATGCATTAGTTTTCATTTGTAGTTAGGCAATCCGATGGTCATGATATGTTCCCGACATAGAGTGATCCGACGGTTCATACTCTCCTCGATCTTAACGGCCATTGATCCATGGCTTAACACCCGATTGGTCCATGATCTCTATTTAAATAGCATGGAGGGTCATTTGCCGATGATTGATTGTGAGAAACTCTCTTGTATAATCTATCTGTAATCTTTTTCTTTGCATTAATAAACTGCTCCAAGTGGTCGCGTTGGCTGGGGCTGTGGATGTTTCCCCGTAGGGGTTTTAACACGTGAAAACATCGCTGTGTTGATCTTGGATATGGTTATGTTAGTGGTTACTGAAGGTGTTCATCCTCTGTTGGAATACCTGTGTTTTCGAACATGGTATCAGAGCCTGTTTGAAGACCCGCTCATGTTGAAGATTGAGATCGTGAAGTCGAGTTGCCTCATTTCCAGTTTCTGGCATTTATGTACATTTCTGGGCTGAAAGGATTGTTCCATTGCGTCCAGAGCACGCTTTTCATTCAAGAACACTTTTCGTTTCACTCGAAAAGGTTTCCATTTGCCCAAGATACGGCCATTACAGTCAGAATCCGGAGGTATAAAATCTGAATACGCATTTTTAAATTTTTGCAAAGTTTTGNTGTGTATTATTGTATCTCTGTGTTTATGGTTGCATCTATGATAAATCTCTATTATATTATTTGATATATGATACATCTATGTACATTTATTTATTATATATCCTCTCTCATTTCATGCCAAAGATAATCTGGATCAATGGTGTTAGGATATTTAGACACTTAGGAGTTAGTTAAGATCTACTTGGTCTAATATGTCGTTAGGTAAAAGTGTGTTTCTTTAGTATGCATTAGTTTGCATTTGTAGTTAGGTAATCCGACGGTCACGATATGTTCCCGACATAGAGTGATCCAACGGTTCATACTCTCCTCGATTTTAACGGCCATTGATCCATGGCTTAACACCCGATTGGTCCATGATCTCCATTTAAAGAGCATGGAGGGTCATTTGCCGATGATCGATTGTGAGAAAATCTCTTGTATAATCTCTCTGTAATCTTTTTCTTTGCATTAATAAACTGCTCCAAGTGGTCGCGTTGGTTGGGGCCGTGGATGTTTCCCCGTAGGGGTTTTACCACGTGAAAACATCGGTGTGTTGATCTTTGATCTAGTTATGTGAGTGGTTACTGAAGGTGTTCGTCCTATGTTGAAATACATGTGTTGTCGAACATGGTATCAGAGCCTGTTTGAAGACCCGCTCCTGTTGAAGATTGAGATCGTGAAGTCGAGTTGCCTCATTTCTATTTTCTGGCATTTATGTACATTTCTGGGCTGAAAGGATTGTTCCATTGCATCCAGAGCACGCTTTTCATTCAAGAACACTTTTTGTTTCACTCGAAAAGGTTTCCATTTTCCCAAGATACGGCCATTACAGTCAAAATCCGGAGGTATAAAATCTGAATATGCATTTTTAAATTTTTGCAAAGCTTTGATTATTTCGGTTTGTATTTTTTTTTCCGGGATGCTACTCTTTTAGATATGTGTACGCTATTTTCCCCTCTCCTTGTGTGATCTCTGCAAATCAGAAACATATAGGAAAAGGTGCATCTTCCGGGTAAGCTAACCGAGATCTAACCCTTGTTGTCATCGAGAAGCGAAATTTTTTTCTTGTGTGAAAAGAGTTTTTTTGGA
>JZKD02S2143117.1:72383-83943 GCA_000966675.3 Picea glauca
AAGTATTTAAAGGTTTTCCACAGGGTAAAACCTCCCTGTGGAAGTTATCAAAACTGTTACATAAAATCTGGGAGGATATCCCAAGTTCAACTTAAACTAGGAACCTACAATAAAAATAAATACACAAATATCCCCTAGACTGCCCAACATATCCCATGCAATTCGAATTTACCTGAAAAGGGTCAAAAATGGACAAGTTAGAAGGATCCTTTATTAATAAAATGATAAAAATCTAATTCTATAGACTAGCTACAGAATCTTGCGATTCTGTAGATGGTCTAAATAAGACACAGAATCAACATTAAAATCAATTGAAAATATTTCAAAGAATTAAATTCAATTAACATCCAATAGCTATTTGAAAACGAATCAATCAATTTGAAATTGTTACACCATTCGAAATCAAATAGGATCAAGGTCAACCAAATGGTTACAGAGATACGCGTACTATGTTTCTTTTGTTACCATAAAATCGAACGAACAGAATCATAATCGACAGTTGTGAAATCATTTGATATCAATTTGAAACTGATATAATCAAAACAAATCATAGGCAATTGTTATGTTTCCTTATCAACAGGAGATACGAACCAATCCAAGCAATATCATTTTCAAATCGTTATAACTGTAATGTCATAGCAAACGATTCATGCTACGGGTGGATTAACTCAAACTGGCGTGCAAATCAATTCAAATGAAATCATAACATGATCAATTAATCGGTAACAGAATCTGATCATTTATTAATGCAAATTGGGAAAACAAGATCGATTGACTTTGATCAAAATCGTTCCATTCAAACGAATAATAACCGGATTTGATAGAGATAACCTGGGTTGACCATTTCGTTTTACAAATCAAACAGAGCAATAATTATAATATGAATCCAACTCATAAAAAAATCTTGTCAACTCGAGATATGGGATAATCCAATCAGAATAAGAGTGAATCAAACAGTTAAGGTTCTAACAAAGTTATTATGAATCAAAGCCATTCCACGATTCAGGCGCATTTGCACAGGCTTAAATGAGAGCATTGTTTTCATACGAAACAGAGTAGTTTTTTCCAAATTGAGACCGAACAGAGTTGTATTCCTGTTTTTAGAAGATTACATGACAGAGCATATATTAAAAGATCGTGGAAACCAAACTCATTGAAATCATTGCCAATCACATCAAATGAACCATAACAAAATCAAATCCAAACGTGATCGTATTCTAAATTGAGCACGAAAAACTCCCTGTTCAGAATAGATACAAAACAAATTCAATTGAAAGCAAACCATTAGTTTCGTTAACTTAATCGAACAAACGAACAAATCAAATCTAAACGAAAAACATTCAAATCCAATAAAAATCTTTCAATAGATAAACTGGGAATGATCAAATCATGTATTCAAAACGAAATTTCATTTATTTTTAGCAAAGAAAAATGTATACAGGATGAACACATTATGACAGAGCCATTTCAAAATATAAACAGAGCTATTCAAAAACCAAATTCCAATCACTATATTAATCCTGGTCCTTCACAAAGCTAAACGATATCACAATCCGTACCTGTATGGCGAGCAGATGGCCTGATCATGACAACTTAGAGTTGAAAACGGCTGTGTCCGATTCGACATTCTTGAAAGTGATGGAGCCAGTTGTCTTATGCTTCTTATCAGTTGCTTGGAGCTTGTCTCTTTGACTGATCAATAATGCAACTTGATCTTCTAGTGATTGGTTTTTCAATTAGAGTATGGGAACATCGATGTAGTATCATTCCAACCATAAATCGCATTGGTCACATGACGACCGTATGGGTTTCGAAAGAAAAGGTGAGGGTTTGATTACATTGCTAAGGGTTTCATTATGCAGTTTCATATCGGGGTAGCTAGGATTATTCCTTAGGAAAGGAGGAATATTCATCATGAAATCATAAGGTGGTTCGGGGCATAAACCCTATGAGTAAGGGTTCTCACTGGCTAGAAAACATTCTATGTCAGAATCTGAATCCTCACTAAGGACGATGGGCTTCTGCTCAACAGAGGGTTTAGGTTTATTCCTTGCCATCCTGGAAATAAGTCGAGCGTTCTTTTTACCCTTAGCAATAATAGTAGGGTTTTCCTTGGTATTTTTGCTTGCAGGCTTTTTAATAGCCTGGGCCTTCTCTGCTACAATGTTTGGTAAATCAATGTCAGGGTCGTTCGAGGGTTTAGGAGAGGGAAGTAGGACATGGAAGGGCATGGGTGGCTCAGGATTGTCTTCCATAACCACAGGCTTGTCAACCTAGAGAGGGTCTGTGTCATCAAAACAATTTCGAGCAATGAAAGCTCTCCAACTATCACCGTGTAGACTCAAGTGATAAACAATGATAAGTTTAATCAGTCCATGATGGAATAGGCTACTGTCGGCCTTCTCCCTTTTAAACCTTTTAGACATTTTATATAGGCTACGCTGAAAGTAAAAGGGAATATTCAACGAGTATCCCATAAAAATCATTAACAAATGCAGGTGGTAGAGAAACACGAGTCCATATCGACCTTCACAGGTCACGAACTGTTTGACCACCATCAAAGTATCGTGCCATCGCGGTTTAAGTGCAGAGATGGGCATACCTCTGTCACAAGAGGTGACCTTTCGGGAGACGAATAGTAGCATCCATGGCACATCCTCGACCTTAGAATTTTTGAACCAATGCTGTCCTGAGGAGGGTAACCCTGTAGCAGAACTAATAAAATTCTCATCGATTTCCAACTGGATGTCACCCACCTTGGCTCTACAGCCATCAAACGTCAGAGCGAGATGCTGTGCAACACAGAGATTAAAACCCTCGAATCGTTGTATAAAGGTCAACCAACCGTTATCCTCCAGGTCTTTTCGAGCATTGTCGAATAGTAGCAAGGATTGGCTACCATTTGGTTAGATTCTCACCACCGGTGCCATGGAGCCGAGCACACGGTGAACGAGCTAGGGTTTGGGTCATAGCACACACAGGAGCAGAGCGCACGAAGGCTTACCTGGGCTAACAGAAACGAGACAAGGATAAGGGATAGAAATTAATGTCATTGTGTGAAGGTGGTGGAGCTTATCTCTGCCATGCATAATAGTTATTTCCACAGTACAACCACCGACTTTCATAGTTGTTCAACCCATTATAGCAAAGTTCAACAATCATGTCACTTGGTGGACCAATGAAACCACAGTAAGTGTATAAACCAACGCGTATAATCAACGTTATGCCATAGTTTTAAACCATCAACATATAATTTGAAAACAACACCAAATGTTTAACCATGCGTCAATGTATCAACTCATATCAATAGTTTAACCAATGCGCCAATGGGTATTCATATAATCAACATGCCAATAGTTATGAAAATACGAACATAGGCATCATATTAAAAGATATATATGAAGGATTTAATCATAACCCCTATGTATTTTCATGAAACCAATGGTCAAGTAGGTCAAATAAAATGCAAATCCAAATGCCAATGCATTACAAACTCAATAAAACCAAGTCACACGATCAATACAAGAATGTCCAATGAGTATAGTTCGAAATTTTTTCCAACTGCATAATGATAAGTGAAAAGCAAGCGCAATAGGCATATTGACAAAAAGGATCATGACAGTTCAAATAATGATTTCAATGCGACTTCGAAAGACTAAGTTTTCATGCTTACAGTCGTGAAAGAAAAACGGAGGTAAATTTGCAAATGTTGCAAAAATAAAAATGTCGTTTATTTGATAATTGCGATGAAAAATTGATGTTTGCAAAACATTGGTGTAGGTAGCTTGTAAGACAGTGGAAAAATGTGAATTGGATGCCAACAATGGTGACACACTGGTAGAAGCAGTTATCTCTGCCAAAAGAAACAAATTTAGATTAGGACAACAAAGATAATTCCAACTCAAAAATAACAACCAGAAAAACATATAAACATCATCATTAACCAACTAGTCCAGTAGTGTTTCAAAAGATGAAAACGGATAATAGTCTTAAGACTAGCGAATCACAATATTAAAGATAAAATATCTAATACTGTTGGCATAGCTACTGCTTCTAGCAGGAGTCCATAGCCTCGACAGGGTTTCCATTTAACCCACTCTGACATCTGTATCATGTCAAGAAGTTATGGATCAGAATAAAGGACATTAAAGAGGTTACTTATTTTCAAATTTTCATATACCCGACATTGCTTCACTACCAGCGGGCCTGTTCAGTACCCCGACGAAGTTGTCTTGGCGCCATGCATGCATTTACCCACTGCCAGCAGACTTGTTCATCATCCCGGCGGGTTTACAAGCACTTCCCACAACTCTTATTAATAATTTTTTTTTTTTTTGTTTTTTTTCATAGATATATAGTTGAGCGGGGTGACGCTGAAAATCATGATATTGTAATATATTTTTTCAGACCTCATCAATTTTTTTTTTTTTTTTTGGAACTGTCATTTATTTAGATCCAGAGATGTTTTATTTACAAAAACAACTTCCTAAGGCAGGGAGACATCTTCTGAGTCATTCCTTTACGGAAAAGGGACAACGTAAAAAGATAATAGATGATCATGACAAGATTTACTCAGAGATTGAAATCAATGATCTTCTTTCAAACAACAGACTTTTCCAAGATAAATTTCAGAAATATACCATTGATGTTTGTACAAATTTTTTAGAAGTTATTTTAGCAAAGGAAATTTCTATTGTCTTTATCTGAATAGCTCAATGTACAGGTATGTGTACTTTAAAGAAACACAATTGATAAATTCAAAGAAAAATCAAAACAAAAAGCAAACGAAAAAGAAAACAAAGGAAAAATATATACATAATATACAAGGGTATTTATCAAGCAAAGTATCTTTTCAGGGCTTGGCCATTCACCGGGTAGGTGTCAAGCTGCCCTTCAAGATTCTGCAATCGAAAAGAACTGGGACCCAACTTTTCAGCAATTAAAAATGGTCCAAGCCATAAGTTTTGAAATTTTGTGTGCTCTCCCTTTCCCTCGTGTGGTTTGTCCCACTTTAAGAGGAGATCGCCTACCTAAAAATTCTTATCAGAAGCAGAGTTAGAATTGAACCAGCTTTTAACCAATTGTTGATGTTGATCTAACTTTCGTTTAGCTTGGGCTCTTACTTCCTCTAGCTTCATCAAAGCGTTAATTCGATTTTCTAAAGGGGGGAAATCTTCTTCTTGAACTTTCTGTGACAACCGAAGTGAAGGAAGAAGAACATGAGGTGGCAGAATTGCTTCTTTGCCATATACGAGAAAAAAGGGGGAGTTACCTATAGCATCTTTTGGCATTACCCTATTAGCCCACAGCGCATTTAGCAACACATTGTGCCAATTCTTGTGATTTTCAACCACCGTTCTCTTGATGATTTTGATCAAGTTCTTGTTTGTTGATTATGTCAATCCGTTGCCCTGGGGGTAATAGCTAGAAAAATACTTCATCTTAATTCCTTTTTCCAAAGAGAACTCGCTCATCTCAAGAGAGGAAAAGTAAGAAGCGTTATCGAAAACTAAACAATCAGGGATACCGAAGCGAGTGATAATATTTGAATTTAGAAAGGCAATTACCTGACTGGTGTTGACAGTTCTTAACGTAGTAGCTTCAGACCATCGAGTAAAGTAATATGTGGCTGTCACAATAAACTTGTGCTGTTGCGAGGATGGAGGGTTGATTGGACCTATGATATCAAGGCCCCACTACTGAGAAGGAGAATCTACTGTAATGGGCTGCAAAGGAAAGGATGGTTTTTGTAACCGCCCTGATGCTTTCTGATAGATGATACATTTACGACACAAGGCATGGGTGTCAATAAAAAGCGTGGGCCAGTAATAACCGGCTCTCAAAACCTTATGAGCAGTGGTGTCACCACCAAAATGACCACCAGCTTCTCCTGCATGCAACTCTAGCAAGACTTTATCTGCTTCGTCCTTTTCAAGACAACGCATCAGAACACCGTCAAAACTCTGATGAAACAGGATACCATTAACCAGATGAAAGGAGGCAGACTTTAATCTCAACGCTCTTATTTTGGAGGGTTCTAGGTGACGGGGGGCTAACCCATGTTCAAGACATGATCTTATATCGTTGTACCAAGGACTGATAGGGTTTTGTGCAAAACAGATTAGACTTTGATCGCGCTGTCCTAGGTTTGACGTATCGCTTTCTTCTTGTTGTCCTGCTGCTGAATCAGTGACTAACTTGCATAACCCTTTGCCTCTCACTATCTGAGCCGGGGTGATTTCTAATTCATACTCCTGCAAGGAGGTGACCCAGTTGGCCCTCTTTTCTCCTAGTTCCTTCTGCACTAACAGATTCCTCACAGATGGGTAAGGGACAATGAATTTCGTCCTTGACTTCAAAAGATAGGACCGAAAGTGCTTAATTGCTTTGAAAACAGCATAGGATTTCCAATCTACCGCTGGGTAATTAAGTTCAGCACCTTTGAAAGCAGATCTCATAAAGGCAATGGGTACTTCATTGTTCTCAACATTCTTTTGGGTTAGGACGGCGGCAGAGGAATGGTCAGAAGCAAAAGTGTAGAGTGTAAAGTCTTTTGAAAAATCTGGGCTCATGAGAGACGGGGCGTCTATTATGGCCTTATTTATTGCATTAAAAGCTTGATTTTCTAGGGGTCCTCAGTGATATTGGGTGTCTTTCTTAATTAGATTCTGTAAAGGCCTGACCATTTCAGAGAAACTGGGGACAAATCTTCTCACAAAGTTAATCTGGCCTAAGAAAGACTGCATGGATTTTTTGGATGTAGGAGGGGGGAGTTTCACGATGAATTGAGTCCTTTCGGGGTCAATAATCATCTCTTCACTAGACATAATGAATCCTAAGAGTTTACCCTGTTCTATTGCAAAGATGGATTTTTTGGGATTCAAGGAGATGTCGTATTTGCGACATTGCAGTAGGACGACTTGTAAGTGAGCTAGATGATCATTTTTGTTTTTAGAAAATACAGTCACATCATCTAAGTAAACTATGACAGACTGATTGATTTAGCCTCAGAAATCAATGTCCATTGCTCTCTGAAAGGTGGCTCCAACATTAATCAATCCAAAGGGCATTTTACGATAAGCATAAGTGCCCCACGGAGTACAAAAGGTAGTTTTAAGTTGGTCTGGAGGAGACATCAGGACTTGGTTGTACCCCAAGAAACCATCCAGTAAGGACAACCTCTCAGAACCAGATACCTATTGAAGGCTCTGTTCCATGGGTGGGGCAGGATAGTTATCTTTATCAGATGCTCTATTAAGGTTTCGAAAATCGACGCAAAGTCAAATTTCCCCACTTTTCTTTTGGACTGGGACAAGGTTAGAAACCCATTGAGTGTGCCTAACAGGAAAAATTATCTTAGCATTTAGGAGTTTATTCAATTCTTTTTGAACGATCGGTTCGAGTTTGGGGTGCATTTTCCTCAGTTTTTGTTAAAAGGGTAAGGTTTGGGGCTTCATCGGAATGACATGTTGTATGATGTTAGGGTCGAAAGTTTTAAGGTCATCATACGTCCATGCGAAGAGATATTTGAATTCTTTGAACAATTTAATGAATGCAACTTTTTCTTGTTGAGAACATCCCAACCCTAGATTAATGCACTGAGGATTCTCATTAGTTCCTAAGTTTACTTTTTCATAAGATAACGAGGAACTATTGGTTTTACAATTGACCGTCTTTTTAATTTTATCTTGAAAATCATAAAACTTTTCTAGTCTAACTACAGATTTAGGGATCAAATTTACCATATTCGATGAGGATTCAGGAGTTATCGGATCTGGCATTACCATGAAATCGTGCAAATTGTCATCGTGTGTGTGTTCATCTATCACCGCACCTTGAAAGGTTTCTTCCATGTGTAGAAAGTTAATAATCTATTGATCGTCGTCATATACTCTCCAGTTCGTGATGTTGTCGGGGACAGATGGTTGAAACAACAGATCAACGGAGAATACGTTTGGGGACAAGCCTTCTGCAGGAATAAGTTTAGAAGCTACAATAGCTAATAAATCTGCTTCACAGTTATTCAATCTAGGAATAGAATTTATATTGAAAGCAGAAAATTTATTCATTAAATTCCATACCTCAGACTGGTAGCTTTTGAGATGCGGAGAAAGACAATGGATAGAATCTCTTACTTGTCTAACCACTATTTCATAGTTGCCAAAGATGGTTAAATTTTAAATGTTCATATCTAAAGATTTTCTGAGACCTTGCAGTAAAGCCTCATATTTTGCAGTATTGTTAGTATATTCAAATTCCAACCTACATGCAATTAATGTTTTGTTACCTGCCAGATCGATAATGACGCAGCCTTCTCTAGCTCCTTCTTTGGACTTTGACCCGTCGAAATACAGAGACCAAATTTTATTTGCATCGGGTACATGGGACTTTGGCATGGAAGATGTTGGCTGTATATATGCTACAATCTCAGACTGATATTCTGGATTGGTGATAGGTGAAGCCTCGGCCATGAAATTGCCGAAGAAGGTGTCCATTCCTTGTAATTTAGGCGAATCAATAGGAGGTGTATACGGTTCATTGGGATCATTCAAATCTGTGACCATGAACTTAAGGTAGCGCTCATGGTTTACTTTGATTTTATTAGGCTTGCCGTTCTCTGGAAGCCATAGATGAGACCAATCTGTTGCGAAATAACCATGTAGCTGCTCCGACCAGTCCCTGCTTAAAAACATGCCATACACTTCTGGAATGTCCACAACAATTATATCAATAACTTGATGAACCTTGGGGTTAGACGATAATCTAATAAGAACATTCTTTAGTTCGCCTATAACATTGACATTTGTCTGATCAAGTTGTATGATTTTTAAAGTCGAGGGTTCAACTTCAGCGTTAATCTTCTGGCATACAAACCAAGGCATCACATTGGATGACGCCCCTGAGTCTACCATACAATTCTGCATGTTTCTATTAAAGATATCGAAAGTTAATAAGAAAGGAGGTACATTTTTTCGAGTACTAAGAGTAGTAGTTTGTGGTTTTTTACTCGCAGTTTCTAAAGCTACTTTATCTACATTATTTACATTATTTACATTACTTACAGGAAGGCTTCCTTTATCTTGAGGATCAGGATTATTTTTAGTGGAAGTCTTCTGAAGAACTTTGTTTTGCACAACCTTGTTACTATTAGAATTACCATTTTTTCCATTCTCTGAAATATTTTGTAACATTTTTTGTAACAAAAATGGAAACTTCAATAACTCATAAATAGAAATGTTGGCCCTTAACTTTTTAAGATCTTCAACAACATCATAGTCTAAGTTGGGGTTTACATTACTTTGTTTAGTCTCGGCTGATTTAGATTGCTTTGGAGGTATATTTGTAGTGTTTTCGGTAGAAGGTTTGTTTGGTGTCTTACTCCTAGTATTATAAGGATGAATTGTCTTGAAGTTAGCTTGAAAGATGTTATCCAAGAAGTGTCCAAAAATGTTTGGAGAAGACTCTTCTTCTTGAGCTGTCTCTTGTTCAACTACCTCCTCAGGAATATCAGGAGGCATGAAGTTATCTTGAGCTTCTAGAATTTTTTGAAGGGCACATTGTAAACTTTCTAGATTTAGGCCTTCTGTGGTTGGGTTAGGTCGGTTGGTAGGAAAAGGCTTCCGGAACTGGGTTTTATAAGGACCTTTGCTCGAGGAAGCTTCTTCGGTCGACCTTTTCAAGTCTATAACTTGATTTGATAGTTTTTGAACAACTTTAGTTAGGTTTTCTAAATCAGAGCTTTCAAGTTGTGTTTTACTTTGAGTGGGTCTCGAGAGGATTTCAATCTTCTTTTTGGAAGAAGAACTAGTCTCAGTTTCGTTGCTAGTAGAGTCTTTAAGACTAAGTATGTCTTTTTCAATCTGGATGTCCTCCTCGAAGGCTTTTAACAATGTGGCTTTCTTAGATCGTTTAACCCAAATAGCTATACTTTGATGCAAAGATTTGGTGTAGTATGCTATTATTAGACTCTCAGCGGGCATAGAATCCGCAGGGATTCAGTTTTTAAGTGTTAAAAATCTTTGATTAAAGTCTTTAACTTTTTCTTTTGGGTTCATTCTTAAGCTAGAAAGATCCATGACTAGGAATTCCGGAGGTTTACCGTCTCTGAACTTTTCCAAAAAGCATGACTCAAACTCTTCCCAAGACACGATGGTATGGGGTTGTTGGGCAAAGTACCACGTGGATGCATTACCCTCGAAAGTATACGGGAACAACCTACAGCCAACGTCTTCATGTTCGACATTACAGAGTCTTATGGCTAACATAAACTTTTTAATGTGATCTTCAACAATCTATTTTGAGTCAGGGTCAAACTTGGGAAGCCATTTCTCCGGATGCTTAGGTAAAGTGTGTTGAGCTCCAGGTGAAACTACGACATCCTGATCAAGCTAGGGTCTAACAGGGTTGTTCTGATTTTCCATTGGTGTAGTGGGTGTGGAAGGCTGAGAAGGGGAATCGCCTTCATCAAAGGAATCTCCTCCAGAAGAGTAAGGAGATGATGGAGGTGGTGAAGGGGGTATCCCAGATCCTTCTGCAGCAGGATTTGGGTTTGGATCCGTAGGATTCACAGTGAGGTTAGTGTCACCTAATTATTCTCTGATGTCAGAGAAATCCAAAGGTTGGCCCCACAGACGGTTTGGTTGCCTCAAATGGGATAAGGCACTATGTGTTTTAATAAGAGATTGACGAACAATCTCTTATATGTCACCACCTGTAGGATTAGGGGTTGTTGGCTCAACTGTGATCTGTGGATCGTTGGTTGAAGTAGTTGTTGTTTGAGGGGGAATATTATCATTTGAATGGATTCTAGTCATTATAGGTGAGCGATTAGGTGGTGGAGGATTCTTTCGACCACCTCGTGCCATTAATTAAATTCATGCCCTCCTTCTAGCGCCATTTTTTGACAGGCGAAATCAACCATCCGTCAACTGGAAGAGTGGAACTGGTCCGAGGTTGTCTAATAACCCAAGCCATTTGGTATGAACCACCCTGACAGGTTTAGCGGCTCCGTTAGCCGATCTAAGGTCCTAAGAAAACAAAAAGGAAAGAAAACTAATCTACAATAACTAATCTAACCAAAAATAAATAAAACAAACTAATAAACTAATCTAACTAAAACTAACTATTAAACAAACTAAACTAAAACTAATTATTAAAACAAACTAAACTAATCTAACTGGAACTAACTATTAAACAAACTAAACTAAAAATAATTATTAAAACAAACTAAACTAATCTAACTACTCTCTCTCTATATATAATCTACTAACTACTACTATACTAACTTTAACTAATTAATTATCGAACTACTAACTGAAATATGACTTATTCACAAAATGTACAATATCTACAATTTACATATTTAAATAAAACCTGGAAAACTCACTTATATTCTGCCCCAAGACAGAGAAGCAAATTTTTTGTTGATTTTATAATTTTATGAACAGAAATAAAACAGAAAACTAAGTAAACTAAATCACTAATCTGAACTACAAATATATCTACCTAAAATACTAATAGTATACTAACAAATTAATGAAAATAAATTACAAACTGACCT
>JZKD02S2143117.1:146365-157004 GCA_000966675.3 Picea glauca
TCGATCACATTCTTATTCTTTGGTCTTGGAACCAATTCCCAAGTGTCATTTTTCTCTATTTGATCCAATTCTTCATCCATGGCCTTATTCCAAAATTCATCCTTGTCGGATTCTTCAAAACATTTTTGTTCAATTGTAGATAGGATTGATAGGTGTCATTGTTCTGGTGAATGGATTCTTCTTCTAGTCTCAACTCCTGCATCTTTGTTTCCGATAATCTGATCTAAAGGGTGATTCTTCTGTACTTGTTTACTGGGTGTCTTTGGAGACACTTGCTGAATTTTCTCTTCTGCTGTCAGATTCTCTTCATCTTCCTCTTCTACCTCATTTTTATCTCCTGCTTCTTCTTCTAAAGGTTTTTTCATTGATTCATTTTATTCCTTTGATTTTGGTCTGCATGTTTCATCAATTGTTACATTGATGCTTTCCACAACTTTGATCAATATTAGATTGTAACACTTGTATTCTTTCCTTGTACTTGAGTAACCAACAAGTACTCCTTTGTCCACGCGATAGTCAAACTTTCCTATTCCTCCATATTCTCTTTTGATATAACATTTCTTCCAAAAACTCTGAAGTGCTTTACATTTGTTGGTCTTCCTTTCCATAGTTCGTAAAGAGTTTTGTCAGTGTTGTTTCTGAGCATTAATTTGTTTTGAATGTGAACTGTTGTATGCACTGCATGTGTCCAAAAAATATCTATCAATTTTGAATCCATTAGAATTGTTCGAGCCATTTCCTGTACTATCTTGTTATTTTCAACAACTCCATTCTGTTGAGGTGTCTTAGCAACGGAGAATTGCATTTTAATTCCATGATTGTTGCAGTAGTCCATAAATTCCTTTGAGGTGAACTCTCCTCCATTATCAAATATCAAACATTTGATTCTTGAGTCCATTCATTTTCAACCATTTCCTTGTAGATATTGAAGTTTTTAAAAGCTTCTGACTTATTCTTGAGAAAGAAAACTGCAGTCATTCTTGTATAATCATCAACTAATAACATAAAGTATCTTTCACCTTTCAATCCCTTTGTTGTAGTTGGTCCAACTAGATCAACATGCACGATTTTTAGTGGTCTTGTCATTGAATATTCCTTTGATTTGAAGCTGGTCTTTGTTTGTTTTTCTTGTTGACAATGCTTGCATAAAGTGTTGGTTGGTTTCATGATCTGGGGCATTTCTATGACTACTTCTCTTTTTCTAACTTTGACAAGGTTATCAAAATTCATGTGACCCATTCTTCTGTGCCATAGACAACTTTCATCTTCCTTTCCTAGACAACACTTTTGATTTCCAATTTCACTTAACACATATATGTTTCTTGAAGTTCTTGCAGTTGTAGCAATCAATCTCCCTAAACCTTCTTTTCGTATCTCACACTTTTGTGAATCGAAAGTCACTTTATGACCTTGGTCACACATTTGACTCACACTTAGAAGATTATGTTTCATATCTTCTACTAGTAGAGTATTTTTTGCCTTTTCAATCTTGTTCCCAATTCAGACTGTGCCTTTTCCAATGATTTTGGTTGAATCATCATTTCTGAAGGATACTGATCCATCTCTTTCCTTTCATAATATAAGAAACTTGTCCCTATCACCTATCATGTGTTTTGAACACCCACTGTAAACATACCAACCACGTTTCTTCTGTTTAGCTTGTAGAATGAGTGTTCATTCTTCATTTCTATACTGATCTTTCTTTCTTATCCATGTCCTTTTCTGTGGTTCCTATTTGTGACCGTTGTTATTCTATTGAGGTTCTTTAGGAGGTATTTTCATTCTGCACTCTTTGGCCACGTGTCCAAAATTGTTACATTTGTAACATTCCACTTCATTGCTCAAAGATTCAAACCTGTTGTAACTTCTTCTCTATGTTTCACTAGGACTTCTTGAATAACCTGTTTTTGTATAACTCTCAAAGTTTTTGTTGTTCTTGTTGTTATCTCTGCAATTCACAACTTTATGTCCAAAATTATTACATGCATAACATAAACCAAAAAATATAGTTTGATACCTGGGAGTTGAAGATCTTTTGAAAGGAGGTGCTCTTATGAATCCTTCTTCTTCTTGAGGCCTATCTATCTATTGTTGATTCTGAAATATGAATCTTCTCGGTGGAGGAGTGTCCCTATAATCTTCCTTGTATATCTTCTTATCCCCTTTGATTGTTTCTACATAGATTTTTGGATATGTTTCTTGCTCTGTTTTTTTGGAGCTTGATCCCTTCTCTGTGTTATTGTATCCAAGTCCGGTCTTGTCAAAATGAGATTTTTGACTGCTGATAATGTCATCCAAAACTTTTGAGTTATTCTGCATATTTTTATTTTGAATATCCTTTCTTAGTGTGACAATCTCTGCTTCCAAGTTTGAAATGATAATGTCCTTTTCTTCTAGTTGTTCTTTGAGTGCTTCTTCAATTCATTTATCTTCTTGACACAAGACCTCCAGCCCTCAGGCCAAGATCCGCTCAGGATCATTCTAAATCTGCCTTCTTGAGTCTAATTGAATCTTTGGTTTTCCCCACAAGGAATCCCTCACACACTCGATGGTGTATCCACAGGTCCTTATGAGTATGCTCCATGTGATCAACCGCAAAACACCACTCAAGTCTCCCTATCTCAATAAGATCATGCCCTTCGCCGAACTAGGACTTCAGGTTTCACGATTTTGCGATCCCTATTGTCGAGAGTTCCTGTCTCTACAACCTCTGTCACACGAAATGCCGAATTCTGATGCATTCAACAAAGGTTGACTTCCCAATGGAATTTTCACTTCATCAAGGTTTCAGACTTTGCGAATCTGGATGCAAGGCTCCCAACCATTCAACCTCCAAAACCCATAAATGGTCAACAAGGTTGGACTCCACCTATTTGACGAGGACATGCCACCTGTCCACTCCACTGTCCTCTGTCTTTGTCGTAGGCTCTTGCCACCTGTCGCACAAGCTTTCAGACTTTCGGGACTTGAATAAGCCTTCGACTGTCATTCGTTATTTTGGGCTTTTGGGTACAGGAGGTTCAAGACTCTTAATCCCCAAAACACTGCCTTCTCGGGTTCCCAAACCCTGACACACCGAAATGCCGAAATGATCTCGACAGCTCCAATTGGTCACGATCAATGGTCCTCATTGAATCTTGAAACCAACGATATGGGTTCTTCCAACTCATATCCACCTTGCAGCTCCTCTAGATCCTATGGTTATTGCGACTCCATGAGTCCTCCATAAAGAATTTCACCCGCTCGTTCCTCCCTTGACAACTTTTGTGAAATGAACTAGTGTTCCTCATCTAAACTTGGCTTCTGCAAAGTGACTTCACTCTGTCTCCCTTTTAACACTTTCAAAGGTGTTGATCCTCCTAAGCTTTTGCTTGCAACTCAAGTCTCCAAAGGACTCTTGCATGCACTCCTCGCGGAAATCTCTCAAATACTCCTGGGTATTTGACCTCTCGACTCTGTGCACCTTCTGCAACAACAGTCCTTCCTCTTTCAACCTTAGTTGATAAGTTCTAAGACCTCGACTAGCCTGCGCACACCTTGCACATCTTCTAGGCTTCACCTATACTTCTACTGGAATGAGAACAACGGTATCCCTCCTGATCTTTTTGAGATAAAACTCAGAACCCTTGTCGACGCACACCTTGCGGACGTTTCGCTGCACTCCTTGCAGGAACTTCTCTCACTCAGGAAGAGAAAAAATTGAAACTCATTATCTCTCTCTTAGACTTCAAACATTCAACATGAGATCATACATACATAGCATAGCCTCATAAAAAATGCATAATAGAGAGAATAACACAACCATAAGCATACTATTCACCATATATAAACAAAAAACATCATAACACCATGAAATCTAATTTAAATCTTCTTATATTATTTCAAGCTCCTGTACATGGGTCTTTCTCCATGACTCTCTGCTATAGCTCTATGCTTCTATACAATAATACAAAGACGAGGGTGTCTATATCCATTTTTCCCTCATTCTCTTCTAAACTATCTAATCTATAATTCAAACCTACCTACTTTCATTAACTGGGCTTAAATGCCTTTTACATTGACAGATGAGAGCAAATCACTCACGATTTGTTTACAATAGACAAACATAAATGCAAGTACGCTTCTAGATATTACATTTATATCCACTTCTTAATATTTCAAAACATTTCAAAATGTGAAAAATTGCTGGTGCTTTTCCCAGCCGGCCTTCGCATTCATGCTTGCTTGGCTGGATGCTTACGATGCTCCTGCATGATACTCCCTCACTTGAAAATTTTCATGAACTCATGTTCATGAGATCTTGCATGGTCTGTCCATGCTTTTGAATTTTTGCTTCATCTTCCCAACTGACATCTTCAGTTGGATGTCCTTTCCACTTGACCAAGTATTCAAAATACTCTTTCCTCTTTGTCTTCCTGCTGACTCTCTTGTCAATTATACTTTCCATCTGTGGCTTTTCAGCTACAAGCATTTGTTTTGTCCATTGAACTTCTTTAGGTTTCTCCTCTTTTACTGCTTCTTCAGCTCTGTAAGGGTACAAATCCACAACATTGAATATCGGTGAAATTTCGATCCCATCGGGTAATTCAATATCATATGCATTTTCCCCAAATTTCCTTATGACCTTGTATGGTCCAATCTTTTTCATCTTCAATTTGTTATATGTTCCCCTTGGGAACCTTTCCTTCCTCGGATGTGAAAGAATCAGAACACCAACTTCAAATTGAAGTTCTCACCTATGTTGATCTTCTCTTCGCTTATATTCGTGACCTGAACTCTACAATCGCTCCTTGATTCGGTTGTGAAGCTCCTTCATTGCTTCTGTAAAATCCTCTGCACTAGCACTTATGAATTTAGTTTGTTCCACATCTCTCAATTCAAAAACTCCCCTCGGCTGCATTCCATATACATTTTGGAATGGACTATGCCTTGTTCTTCTATTGAGTGAATCATTATAAGAAAATTCTGCCTGTGGCAGAATGTGATCCCACTGACTGTGGTGTTTAGTCACTAGGCCCCTCAGTAAATCTCCCAAGATTCTATTCACAAATTTTGTCTGCCCATCCGTCTGAGGATGATATGCTAAGATAAATGACAAACTTGTGCCCAAATTCTTCCACAAATTCCTCCATAAATGTCCTACGAACTTCGTATCTCGATCAGAAATGATACTCCTTGGCAAGCCATGAAGTCTAACGACCTCTTTGAAAAACAGGTTCGCAATATGAGTTGCATCGCTGGTTTTCTGGCATGGTATGAAATGTGTCATCTTTGAAAATCTTTCGACTACCACAAAGATTGAATCATATCCTCTTTGTTTCCTTGGCAGTCCCAATATAAAATCCATGCTCACTGTGTCCCACAACCTTTCTGGTATGGGTAATGGTTGATATAACCCTATGTTCTGTCTTTTCCCTTTTGTGTGTTGACAAATCCTGCATCTGTCCACAAATTTCTTGACATCTTCCCTCATCCCTGGCCAAAAATATGAGCTATTCAACTTTGAGAACGTCTTATCATGACCTAAGTGTCCGACCAATCCTCCACTATGTTTTTCCTTCAGCAAATTCTCCCTCATGGAGCATTTTGGAATACATAGCTGATTTCCCCTGAATAACAATCCATCTTGGATCATACATTCAGTCCATTGGCTTTTGTCCCTGAGAATTGGATTCTCAGACACCTCATATGATTCCTTAAAATCTGGGTCATCACTGTACATTTCTTTAAGGTTATCAAAACCCAAAGTTTTGACTCTGAATTCCTACATAAGCAAACATTTCTTTCTCAAAGCATCGACAACTTTGTTAGCAGTTCCAGAAATATGCTTTGATACAAAAGTAAAATTCTGCATGAATTCAACCCATTTAACATGTTTTTGGTTCAACTTCTCCTATTGCGTCACAAATTGTAAAGAATGATTATCACTTTACAAAAAAAACTCTTTAGGAACCAAATAATGTCTCCAGTTCTTCAGCGCTTGTATGACTGCATAGAATTCTTTGTCATATGTTGAGTACTTAATTTTTGCTTCATTCAGTTTTTCACTGAAGTATGCGATCGTCTGGTCGTCTTGGCTCAAGATCACCCCAATTGCAAATCCACTCACGTCAAACTTGACTTGGAATGTCTTGCTAAAGTCCAACAGAACCAGAATTGGTTACTCCATGATGTTCCTCTTTGGCAGATTGAAACTTTTCTCCGCTTCTTCTGTCCAGTGAAAATATTTATGTCTTTTCTTCACCGTATCCATCATTGGTGCACTAATTCCACTGAAATTTCGGATGAATTTCCTGTAGAAACTTGCCAAACCATGGAAGCTTCGAAATTCAAACACACTCTTTGGCGATGGCCAATTCTTAATCACATTTACCTTTTCGGGATCCATCTTCATCTCATTTTTAGAGATAACAAAACCCAAATAAATGAGTTATTTCCTCACAAATGATTATTTCTTCATATTTATCAGCAATTTCTCTTGCTGTAATCTCCTCATCACTATAGCTAAATGCTTTAAATGCTTTGCTTCTGTCTTGCTGAAAATCAATATATCATCAAGATATACAATGGTGAATTGCCCAATGAAATCCTTCAGGACTTCGCTCATCAATCTCATGAAAGTATTGGGTGCATTTGTTAAACCAAATGGCATGACAAGCCATTCAGACATGCCCTCATTTGTCTTGAATGTTGTCTTCCATTCATCACCTTATCTCATCCGAATTTGATGATACCCACTTTTCAAATGAATCTTTGAAAAAAATCTTGCTCCACTCAAGCAATCCATCAAGTCATCCATCCTTGGTAATGGAAATTTGTATCTGATGGTAATATTATTGATTTCCCTTGAGTCTGTACACATCCTCCAGCCTCCATCTTTCTTTAGGCTGAGCATTGTTGGAATAGCGCATGGACTCAAGCTTTCTCTAATCAATCCTTTGTCCATTAAGTCTTGTACCTGTACATGTATCTGTACGCTTCTTTGTTTAGTAAAATGGCTCTAGGTATAAGATCAATGTGATGGCTTATACTCCTAATAGGTGGTAACGAACAAGGTAGTTCGTCCACTACTATATCGGTGAACTCTTCTAGTAACTCCTAGATTTCTTCTGGAAAATCATCTATCCTCGTACTGGTCAAAACAATTTTGGGCTTCCTGACCACAATAAATTGTGTGTCTTCCTTCTTCTTAACGTCTTTAAGAAGTTCCTTCCCACTCATGAGAAGTACAGTGTTGTTCACCTCTGTTTTCACTTCTTGGTCCTTAATTAGCAACAACATGTGAGTCCTACCATTTTTCTCCAGGGTGTATGTGTTTTTCCTCCCATCATGAACAACGTTTCTATCATATTTCCACAGTCTACCTAGCAATAGATGACAAACATCCATGGGAATGACATCACATAATATTTCATCCTTATATCCTCCTATTTTAAATTCAACTAAACACTATTTAGTGACATTTACCTGATGTCCTTTTTGTATACATGAAATTCTGTATGGGCTTGGATGTATGATAGTCTCCAGCTTCATATTTTTTACCATCTCTGTAGATATGATATTTTCTGTGCTACCACTGTCCACGATGACTTTGCATATCCAGTCTTTTGTTTTGCAAGCAGTCCAAAACAGACTGTTTCTTTGGGATGGGTTCTCTGCCTCCTTCTCCGGATTCAAGAGAACTTTCCTCATCATTAAGGATCTTCCACCCTCATCATCTTCTGCCTCAACACTCCTCCCTTGATCTTCGACAATGTGAGTTTCACCACCTTCTTTCTTTATGTCTGGAAACTCATAAGATTTATGTCCATTTTTCCCACAGACAAAACATTTCACTTCACCTCCTCGACCTCTTCCTCTTCCTCTAGCTTGAGGAAAAGTGTTTCTATTTGCATACTTCCCTCTCTGTGAGCTTCCCCCTCTCTCAGGTTGAGTTTGAGGTTTCTTCCCCTCTTCTTTAGGCTTCTGAGTCCTATCTTGGGAAATTTTTTTGCCTCGGGCTTGACTTCTACCCCGACTTCTTTGACCTTGTTTCTGACTCATCTTCTCTTCATCTTTCAGAGCTATCTAATAAGCATCTTCCATAGTCCGAAGGGTCATCATGCTCATCTCATCTTGAATGTCATACCGTAGACCATTCATGTATTTGTCAACCTTTTCATCATCACTTTCTCGATGACCTACTCTGATGTTTATCTTGTAGAACTCTTTAGTGTATTCTTTCACTAACATCAGCTTCTGTCTCAAATTCTGCATCCTCCAAAACAGAGTGATTTGATAATACTTGGGTATGAATTTGGCTTTCAGTTTTGCAACCATTCTATCCCAGCTCTTTATTTTCTTCTTTCCTTTGCAGGGGTTGTATGCCTACAGTTCATCCCACCATAGTGTTGCATGCCCTTTAAGTCTAGTAACGACATGTTTGACCTTCTTGTATTCCTCGACATCCTCATAGTCGAAGTATTTATCTAGAGCTCTAATTTAGTCTAGAATCTCTTCAACATCCAGGTTTCCCTCATACATGGGAATATCCATATTATCTATGGCACCTATCCTTGCAACAACCTTGAATAGGTGTTCATCTGCAACATCTTCGACTGCAAATTCTTCTCCTTCATTTCCATCTTCATTTTCAATGCCAACCTCTCTAATATCCCCAGCATCAACTATGCACCTCTGTGTTGTCTCCATGGCATCAAGCCTGGCACGTAGTTCGCACATTTCCCTCTCCACTGCTAGATCAGGCATTGGCATTGGCCTGCCTCTTCTTCTCGACGACATGGTTGTAAAATGTTGCTCTTTTCTCTGCTATAGAAAGCAAAGAACTTTCTCTGAGCTCTGATACCAAATTGACGCAAGACCTCCAACCCTCAGGCCAAGATCCACTCAGGATCATTCTAAATATTCCTTCCTGAGTCTGATTGACTCTTTGGTTTTCTCCACAGTGAATTCGTCACACACTCGATGGTGTATCCACAGGTCCTTATGAGTATGCCCCATCTGATCAACCAAAAAACACCACTCAAGTCTCCTGATCTCAGCAAGATCGTGCCCTTCGTCGAACTGGGACTTCGGGTTTCACAATTTCGCGATCCCTGTTGTCAAGAGTTCTTGTATCTACAACCTCCGTCACCCGAAATGATGAATTTCAATGCGGTCAGCAAAGGTTGTCTTCCCAATGGACTTTTTACTTCATCGGGGTTTCGGGCTTCGCGATTTCACGAATCTAGATGCAAGGCTCCCAGCCCTTCAACCTCCAAAACCCCTAAACGGTCAACAAGGTTAGGCTCCACCTATTTGATGAGGACACGCCACCTGTCCACTCCACTATCCTCTGTCTCTATCGTGAGCTCTTTCCACCTGTCACACAAGCTTTCTGACTTTTGGGACTTGAATAAGCCTTCGACTGCCATTCGTTATTTTGGGCTTCCGAGTACCAGAAGTTCGAGAATCTTAATCCCCAAAACACTGTTGTCTCGGGTTCCCAAACCTCGACACACTGAAATGATGAAATGATCCCGATAGCTCCAATTGGTCACGATCAACAGTCCTCGTTGAATGATCTAAAAATGAAGAAGACTTGAAAAACTTGAATAATTATTGCAAGTGAAATCTTATGTGTTTAAAGCAACAAGATCAATTTACAACACATAAATTAAGGATTACTTATGCAAAATACACATAGACAACAGCATAAACATTGAATATAAATACATGTGCACAACAATTGATAAAGGAGTTCACCCCTCTTATGGGCTACATCTCCTGGTCCAGCTTCCAATGGATCATTATTATTAATTGCTCAAAAAGTGCTCAAAATTATGTCTTACAATGCTCAAAATGACAAACCAACTGCTCCAATGGCTTCCCAACGTCCCAAAACCCCTGTCTGGGCTCTTTCGGCACCTGAAACAATCGAAAAATGAGAAAGATAGGCCTCCTGTAAGGCTCCTTCTCCAAGCTTGCTGTCTCTGGTTCTACAATTCGCACTCCCCTTGAGAAAACATGGCTCACACGCTCATTTAAGCGCAAAAACCCAGCACCGGGCATGTTGTAGGAAAATCTGCCTGCGGACAAGTAGATCGACCTCTAGGGCTTGACCTTAACCTTAGACAGAAAAGTGCTTAATGTGGACACTGAATTTCTCTCAAATCTATCATTAAATGATAAGTTCATGTAGCATCAAACACAAACTAGAAAGAAACAGGCCAAGCGTGTCATATTAATGAGAATAACGACAACATTACTTACAATCGTAGATGCGAATGCGACAACTTCGTCAGGTCCTCTTCGTCTAACCCTTGCCTGAACGATCCACAACCTAGATGGCAGCAGCTGTACTGATTGTTCTTCTCTTGCTGACTGCAAATTTCCTCCAAGATCATAAGTTTCACATATGTAATTCCCCCTCCATACCACTCATGAGATCATAAGTTTGGTATGATTCTCTCTTTCTATCCTCACTTATGGGATCATAAGTTTGACATCATTCTCTATTTTGTAGTCCATACCACTCATGAGATCATAAGTTTGGTATGATTCTCTCTTTTCCATCTCCTCTTTCACCATTAGAAAGCTTGCTTATATAGCCTTGGAGAGGCTCAACAATCTTGAGATATCCTTGGGGAAGGTGAGGATT
>JZKD02S2143117.1:209654-224662 GCA_000966675.3 Picea glauca
AATCAAGTATGATAAATATATACAAAACCACATGGTCAATTTCCTTTAAGAACTTTGATGTTTTTATTTGACCATAGCTCTAAAGTTAAACTCTTATGTACTTGAAGAATATAAGAGATTACCTACATCTAGCTCAAATGTTGACAAATGGTTAAAACCTTACAAAACTTGTATATATATGCAAGTCTGGAGTCTTTGAGATGATTGTAGGCTTGAAGGAGGATTAAAGTATAAATTTCATAATTTTTTTGTTAAGAAAGGAGAGCCAAGAATAACCTCATGTGGGAATCTTGAAGCTGTAAAGTCGATATACATTTTAGAGTAAACAAGACTAAATAATATGGTAGTTTTTATACCATGTTGAAACATGAAAACAAGATGTAATTATCTTCTTCATGTTGATATTATGGTAGCTTTGGGAGGTATGAACCTCTATTGTGACCTATGACGAGATTAGAATATTCTGGAAGGAAGCAAAGAAGTAAAGGAAGCCCTAGACAAGATGTCGGCTGCAGAAATATAATTAATATGAATTAATTAGTACCGAGAAGGAGAAGTCAGCCCCAGTAAGTCTGCCAAAATCACTATAAATACAGGGCACTAGTCTCTCATTTGACACATCTCAGCAGTTGCAGAGAGTCAGTTCTGCGCAGTGCAGTTGCAGTCTTGTGCGCAAGTTCTGAGGAAAAATGTTGTGCTAGTTTTCTGGGTGGGACTATTTGATCAGCCTTGGTTACTTTTCTTACCTGGTTCATTAGCCTTGCTTGGCTATTGATTTCTACTAGTATTCTTCTCTGTCAAGGTCAAGGTGCTCGGAGGGTGGCTTCGGCCTATGGTTGGGTGACAAGGGTATTGTCAATGGAAACACGAGCACAATCTTCTATATTCTAACAGGTTATGGGCCCACAATCTCCTTCATTCAGTCTAAACACTGGAAGGAAGCATATCCGCTAGAATATTGATCTTGCTGAAGAACTGTCGCTAGGGTTACTAGCAGGAGCATCTTCCAAGACACTACAACTAGGGTTACTAGCAGGTGTAGTTGTAGAAACCATAATCCTCTTGTTGAGGCACATTGAGTGAAGGGAATGACCTAATATTTGGACAGATCAGTGTGCCCTAGCCCAATGAATCTCCTGGTACTCTCAGAAAGCCTAGACGTGAAGTTTGAATTTATGCTCAAATCTACGGTTGACCAAGTCAAAGCAGCCATGACTTACTCTATGAAGTCAGAGAACAAGTTAGATGGAGCTTCTAACTTTAGAGCGTGGAAGACAAGGATTGACCTCATCCTTGCCAAGAATAAAGTGTTGGATATCGTGAAAGGAAAGATCGTGAAACCAGAGTTTGAAGAAGGAAAAGAGAAGGAATCGCAGAACATTGCAACTATGGAGAAGTTCAAATATGTTGACATCAATGCCATGAGTATCATAGTGGATTCTATAAAATACCACTTGATACCCTACATCTCCCATCTTGACTCATCGAAAAAGATGTACGATGCCTTAACAAACCTCTTCTTAGTCAGAAACATTGGACAAGTAATGTGTTTGAAGAATAAGCTTCGTGACATGAAGATGAATGATGATGATAGCATAGCATCATACCTTGTGAGGATCTCCCAGTGAAGAGATCAACTACAAGATATTGAAGAGATCATTTCAGAGAAGGAATTGGTAAACATAGTACTCGATGGTCTTCCCAAGAAGTGGGATGCATTTGCTGCAAGCATGAACACAAGGAAGGAGTATCCGACATTTGAAGAACTGTGGACTTGCTATGCTCAATAAGAATCAAGAATCAGTGAAAAAGAGAAACCTCAAAAGAAGTACGATGATCAAGCCTTCAAAACAAGATTCAAGAACTTTGGGAACAGAAGGAAGTTTGGTTCAAAAAGGAAGACAAATCAAGAGAAAGATATTTCAGAAATACAATGCTTCAACTATCGAAAGTATGGTCACTACAAGAATCATTGTCCCAAGCTAAAGAAAAGGAAGGAGAAACATGAAGCATCAATTGCCGAAGAAAAGGAACCTACAAAGAAGACTAAGCAGGATGAAAGAGACTACTTCTTCTAAAGAAGACAATAAGGATGAAGACGGAAGCATGGACTCTATTAGAAGGAGGGATCCGATTATATGCACTCATAAATGAAGCAAGGATTAGGAGGGACCTAATCCTATAATCCATTGAAGATGATGAAACATATATCCATGGTAGCAGCCATAAAAGACATTACGTGTTCAGTTCAAACTCAAAAGAAGTCTTCTTTGAAGAGAAGCCTTGAAGTATCCTTGGTTTTCCATCCACATCCGTGATCCTATGATGAAAGAAAGAAATGCAATATTTGGGGCATGGAATCTATAAGAAACTCCATGGACCCAAGAGCTAAAGAAAAACATGAGGAAGAACATGAAGATTCCAAGAATGGAAGAAAAGCCAGAACAACCAGACATTGTATCGAGAATCATAAGATTACTAGCCTAATATGAACTCACTAAAAAGAAATCAAGAAGAGGAACTGAATATCGTGATGAAGAACACTGTATGGAAGAATTGTGAATACAAGCTTTGCAAGATCCATAACTAGAGGTTCTCCCAGATGGAGGGAGAAAACTATGATGATTACCTATTCGAGTAAACCAGACATACCTCTACATGAGTCATTATATCATCCACAATATCCATGAGTTGGAGTTCTACATCAGATGAATACAAAAACTTCTCTCCAGAGAAATTGAACTAAGAGCGTATGAAGAGAAACCTCAAGACCTTGAGGCATACCAGAAAGAGACCCTTGTATGCAGATGGAAAAAGATAACTCCGTGAAGAACCTCCAGTGCACAGTAGAAGTGTGGTGAAGATTTTATATAACAGAGATATCATATCAAAATGAAAACTCAATAGATCAGATCTCATGATGACAGAAGAAGTGCCACATGGATATGTTCTAGTTTTCCAACAATGATATACTCTATTGATCAAAGCTACATGAAGCCTTCAAAGAAAACCAGTGTTCCAGAATGAAGTACATTTGAAATCAAGAATTACATTATTCGTGATGAAGTCCAGAAAGGAGAAAGTGATTATCCAATACACATTTCCACAGATGAGCAAATAAGAATACATTTTGGTAAAGCATTATGTCTAAGATGAAAGAGTTTGCGTACTCAAGATGGAGCTTGTGGAGACAAATTCCTTATTGAAAAAGGAAAAGACAACTCCCAGGTTGGGAGGGAGCACTAATGTATTATTGATTGATGGAAAATCATTCTTCAGTTCGAAGAATGGTCCAAGATGATTAGATTCTTTCCAGTTCGGAAAGTGGATTCAGATTTCTGATGGACAGTGATTTCCCATTGTGGTTAACATGGGAAATGGTCCAGATTGTTGATGTATCATAGACAACGACTTCCCATTGTGGTTAAAATGGGAAGAGGTCTAGGACAGTCTCTCTTCTTGAGGGTTACTCAAGAATACTAGCCCGCCTCATCAGAAAACGATTTCTCATTGTGGTTAACATGAGGAATGGTCTGTTTTGGAGGTCGATATAGGACAGTCTTTTCCTCTTGTGGTTAATAGAGGAAATGGTCTGGAAAATCATTCCTTAGGGTTTATACATTCTCTCTAGGGTGCACTTTGATTAGTGTAGGAAGAATGGCCCAGGGTGGGGAATGGTACAGGCTCAACAATCAGTGATATTCATTCCTTAGGGTGTATTCATACTCTCCAGGTTACACTTTGTTTAGTGTTGGAGGAATGGCCCAGGGTGAGGAATGGTCCAGGCTCATAAATCAGAACAATCATTCTTCCTTGTTTGAGAAGAATAGGGCAGATAGACCATTGTTGATGTTCTATACTGAGGGTAGATATTCTTTCAGATCTCATAGATCTGAGCGAAAGATTAGCCCAGATGATTCAATTTATATCATAACATTGTTTCTGTGCAAGTTGATATCAGATGATTTTTATGAGGACCATATGACAGTAGATGTATACTACTGTGGTGGATGTGTTCCACTATTCGTGACTATATGTTACTTATCAAGTACTTGTTTTCTACTTGGTGTGGTAGTGTACCACTGGATTGTAGTTATGTACTACTATGGATAGACATAGTTGTTCTCTAGATGTATGAGAAAAGGACAGAGATTTACCAAACGGAAAATTGTTCAGAACATTTACTCTTCTAGGATTAGAAGAATGGCTCTTGTATCACTCCATGGTGTGAGTGACTCATCTAGCATCATGTCTGATTACTTAGATGGAGTATGGTTTCGAGAGATGATGTAGTTGATGACACTGATGGTGATGATGGTGCTCATGATTTAGTCATGAGATAGTCTATACAACTATGTTGATGCTACCGGACGAATGGTACTAGTTGTCTCCAGACAGTAGAGATATACTACTATGGTGGATTTGTTCCACTGGTTGTGACTATGTGTCACAGTTTGAGTAGTTGCGTACTACCGTAGATAAACACAGGTGTGTTCTATCAGTTGATATTGTACCAGTTGTAATAGGAGATTATCTAGTTGGATAATAATGATGGTTCTCATGATACTACCAGTTGAATGGTCTGTTTGTGCTCAAGACCATACCTCACTATCTAGGAGGGAGTGTTGATATTATGGTAGCTTCAGGAGGTATGAACCTCTATTGTGACCTATGGCGAGATTAGAATATTTCGGAAGGAAGAAAAGAAGTAAAGGAAACCCTAGACAAGATGTCGGTTGCAGAAATATAATTAATATGAATTAATTAGTACCCAGAAGGAGAAGTCGGCCCCAGTAAGTCTTCCAAAATCACTATAAATACGGGGCACCAATCTCTCATTTGACACATCTCAACAGTTGCAGAGAGCCATTTCTACGCAGTGCAGTTGCAGTCTTGTGCGCAAGTTCTGGGGAAGAATGTTGCACCAGTTTTCTGGGTGGGACTATCTGATCAACCTTGGTTACTTTTCTTGCCTGGTACATTAGCCTTGCTTGGCTATTGATTTCTACCATTATTCTTCTCTATCAAGGTCAAGGTTCTCGGAGGGTGGCTTCGGCCTATGGTTGGGTGACAAGGGTATTTTCAATGGAAAAATGAGCACAATATTCTATATTCTAACACTTCACTCATGTAAAGTTGCATTTTGGAATATCTACATTTATCATGTGTAGTAGATATAATAAATTCTCAAGAATCTCTTAATCCACACTCTAGATATAATGGATATAAGTTGAAGAGAATTATATCCTTTATTTACAATTGCATGGGTATCCCAAGCATATAAATAAAACATTGGTTCATTTGTTGTGAGGCTATAACATCCCAATATCTGGGAAGATTGTTTGTCATTTATATATATCATTGTTAATTGCACAATCCAAGTCACAACAAAGCCCAGAATTCATGTGAATGTTATCCTGCAACATTTTGATTCGGTAATCAAGTATGATAAATATATACAAAACCACATGGTCAATTTCCTTTAAGACCTCTAGTTTGTTTTTACTTGACCATAGCTCTAAAGTTAAACTCTTATTGATGCAAGAACATCGTAAGGGCGTGCAAGCATAGCCAACAATGAGCCAATGCAGAGATAAGAGACAATTGGAAAAGCACCGAGCACATTTTTTGAAAAATGCTTTGAAATATTAATGAAGTCATTAAGTGGAGGCATGCTTGTATTATTGTAAAAGTTCCTTGAGAGATCTGCTCTCGTCCATAGTATATAGGAGGAATTTATGTGTAATGAATGTAAGTAGATAGAATTTAATGCTTAGATTAGACAATTAGAGCGCAAGAGGGAAACGAGATATAGACACCCTCATTGTATAGTTGTATTATTAGTGTGTGAAGATTGAGCATACAGAAGGGAAGAAGTAGAGAGTTGTGTAGAAGAATTCCATGTACATAAGTTCTGGATTAATACAGAAAGATTTGATTCAGATTCATGGTGTTGTGATATTCTTTGTGTATGCATTGTTGAATGTTATGCTCATGGATGTTTACTTTCTATTATACATTTGCTTTATATGTTGTGTATATGATTTCATGCTTTGTGTTTGAAGTCTGAGAGAAAGTAAGGAATGAGTTTCAATTGTTTCTCTATTTGAGCAAGAGTTCCTACAGGAGTGCAGTGAAGTTGTCCGCAAGGAGTGCATTCACAAGAGTTCAAAGTTTTATCTCTGAAATCTCAGGAGGGTTAACAATTGTTCTCATTCCTACAGAAGTGCAAGTTCGACACAGGAGTCATGCAAGGCATGCGTAGGCCGAGTAAAGTCTCAGAGTTTGTGAAACTGAGAGATTTTTGAAGGACTACTGCTGCAGGGAGTGCGCAGAGTCGAAGGAATTCAATTCTTTAAAGTAATTGAAGGATTTTCCGCAAGGAGTGCATGCAAGAGTCTTCTTTAAGACTTGGAGTTGGAGAAAGCTTAGGAGGGATAGAGTCTTTGCAGTTGTCGAAGAAAAGAACATAAGGTTGATGCCTTGAGGTGTTGAAAGGAGGCGTCATAGGCAATTAAGTTCCATGGAAAACCACTTTATCAAATTTGCAGAAGTTCTCGGAAGGGAGAACGGACGGTCATAATTCTCCGTGGAGAATTCGCGAAATCCTGCGAGCTGTCAGATCTCGTAAAGGAGCAAGGAGGTTACGGTGGTCATTTTTATGCAAGAGAAATATCAGGAGAGAGAGGGTCGTAGGTTCATGCCAATGAGGACCGTTGGATCTACTTGCAAAATTCCATTTCGAGGTTTCGTGGGTGGAAAGACCGAAACTTTGTCATTTGGATTCGCGAAACTGCGAAGTCTGAAACCCCGACAAGGTGGAAAGTTTCGTAGTGGGGGCCAATACTTGGACACGTGTCGGAGTCCAATCATTTCGGCATTTCGGGAGCATGAGAACCGAAGGCCTTGTAGCGAGATTCGCGAAGTCGCGAAAGGCGAAGTCCCGAAGGGGCGAAGAAACGTGTGTGTGTGTGGCCAGCTATCGGTGATGTGGATCGAGGTTCGGCGTTTAGGAGGACATAAGGTTGTGATTTCCATCCCAAAAGTCTTGAAGTCGCGAGTTGCAATAAGGTTGCTGACGAGTTCAGGATCTCGGCACTTCGGGTGTCGGGGGATACCAAGGAGACATCGCTTGAGGAGAGAAATCGTGAAGTGTGAAGATAGCACGAGGGACACATGACAGAATCGCGAGGTGGGCCTATGGAAGAGAAGGGTGGACGCGTATCGTCTGTTGAAAGAATTCAATACCCCGTTGACCACTCGTGTCTTGGGGATTCGCGAGGTAAGAGCCGAGAGTTCGACATCGAAACTCACGAAGTGGTGAGAAGCGAAAAGTGATAGAGTTAGGCCTAGCCGGTGGTCACGCGCAGAGGGCGCTGACAAGAAAAGGAGCATGCTCGTATCGACATTTCGGGTATCGCGAGTTTTGGGAGCAAGAGTTGGGAGTTTCGATTTGCGAACTCACGAGTGGCGAGTTGTGACAAGCACTTAGGAACATCGGGAGTACGGGTCTCGAAAGGTGAAGAGTTGAAGATTTGGGAGGAGAAGTCATGAAGTCACAAAGTCATGAACTCCAAGGTCCTGAAATCGTAAGAAACATGACCACATCATTTGGTCAAAAGGAGGCGGGAATTGAGGTTTCGTGTTCGATCGCGTGAGCTCAATTTGGAAGGACCTGTGGAGAAGCACCATTTTGTGTTTGTTGGATTCCCCAAAGAGGAATAGAAGAGTCAATCCGACTCAAGGAGAGGAAGTAGAGTGATCCTGTAGTGGATTGTCGACCCGAGGGCCGATAGGGTTGACGTCTGCATCAACTACTCCCTCGCTTGAAAATTTTCATGGGCTCCTATCCATGAGCTCGCACACGGTCTGCCCATGCTTCTGTATTTCGGCTTCGTTCTCCTAGCTAGCATCTTCAACTGGATGGCCCTTCCACTTGACCAAGTATTCAAAGTATTTCTTCCGCCTAGTCCTCTTACCAACTCTTTTGTCCAGTATGCGCTCCATCTGTGGCTTTTCTGCAACTGGCATTTGTTTTTTCCACTGAACCTCTAGCTGTTCATTTCCTACTTTTGCTTCATCAGCTTTATAAGGGTACAAATCTGAGACATTGAATATTGAGAAATTCCGATCCCATCGGGTAATTCAATCTCATATGCATTCACCCCAAATTTCTTCAAGACCTTACATGGTCCGATCTTCTTCATCTTGAGTTTATGATATGCTCCCCTCAGGAACCTTTCCTTTCTCAAATGTGCAAGGATCAAATCGCCAACTTAAAAATGAAGTTCTCTCCTATGTTGATCTACCCTGCATTTATATTCTTGGCTTGAATGTTGCAATCGCTCCTTCACCTGGCTGTGAAGCTCCTTCATCACTTCTGCGAAATCTTCTGCACTAGCACTCCTAGTCGCAATCTTTTCTGAATCTCTCAGCTCAGAAATTCCTCTTGGCTACATGCCATAGACAATCTGAAATGGGCTCTGTTCTGCGCTCCTATTAAATGATTCGTTATAATCAAACTCCGCCCGTGGTAATATGCTGTCCCACTGACTGTGGTGTTTTGTCACCAAGCTCCTCAGCAAGTCTCCCAAACTTTTGTTCATGACTTCTGTCTGTCCATCCGTCTGAGGATGATAAGCTGAACTAAATGACAAGTTTGTTCCCATCTTCTTCCATAAGTTTCTCCAGAAGTGTCCTACGAACTTAGTGTCTTGATCCAAAACTATGCTCTTTGGTAAGCCGTGAAGTCGAATGACTTCTTTGAAAAACAGGTTCGCAATGTGAGTTGTGTCACTGATTTTATGACATGGAATGAAATGTGCCATTTTGTAAAATATATCCACCACCACAAAGATTGAGTCAAACCCTTTTTGTTTTCTTGGCAACCCCAATATGAAGTCCATGCTAATTGCATCCCATGGCCTCTCAAGTATGGGTAATGGTTGATAAAAACTTGCATTCTACCTCTTTCCTTTTGAATGTTGACAAATTCTACATCCGTCCACAAATATTTTGATGCCTGCTCACATTCCTGGCCAAAAATATGACTCATTCAACTTTGTGAATGTCTTTTCATGACCGAAATGTCCGGCCAATCCTCCACTATGTTTCTCCTTCAACAAATTCTCCCTCATGGAGCATTTTGGAATACAAAGCTGATTACCTTTAAACATAAATCCTTCCTGGATCATGTATTCTGCCCATTGGCTTCTATCCCTGAGAATTGGATTCTCAGCTGCTTCATACACCTCTTTAAAATCCGGATCATCTTGATACATCTCCTTGAGATCTTCAAAACCCAACGTTTTGACCCTGAACTCCTGCAATAGAAAACACTTCCTGCTCAAAGCATCAACAACTTTGTTAGCAGTACTAGAAATATGTTTAATCACAAAAGTGAAATTTTGCATATATTCAACCCATTTAACATGTCTTTGATTCAAATTCTCTTGTTGATTCATAAATTCAAATGCATGATTATCACTATACAAGACAAACTCCTTAGGAATTAAGTAATGTCTCCATTTTTTCAATGCCTGAATGATAGCATAAAACTCCTTGTCATACGTGGAGTATTTTACTTTCACTTCATTCATCTTCACACTGAAGTATGCAATCGGCCTGTCTTCTTGACTCAAGACTACCCCTATTGTAAATCCACTTGCATCGCATTTCACTTGAATTTTTTTTTGGAAATCAGGCAACACCAGAATTGGTTGTTCCGTGATTTTCCTCTTCAACAGATTAAAACTCTTCTCAGCCTCTTCTTTCCAGTGAAAATAATTGTGTCTCTTCTTCACTGTGTCCATCATCAGTGCACTGATTCCACTAAAATTCCCGATGAACTTTCGGTAGAAGCTAGCCAATCCATGAAAACTTCTCACCTCAAAGATATTCTTTGGTGATGGCCAATTCTTGATTACCTCCACCTTATCTGGATCCATCCTCAAATTATCTGCAGAAATAACAAACCCCAAATAAATGAGCTCTGTCTTCATGAATGAGGATTTCTTCATGTTTATCAACAACTTCTCTTGCTGTAAACTCTTCATCACTGTAGCCAAATGTTTCAGATGCTTTGTCTTTGTTTTACTAAAAATCAGTATGTCATCAAGGTACACAATGACAAATTTTCCGATGAAATCCTTCAGGACTTCATTCATCAATCTCATGAAAGTACTCAACACATTTGTTAAACCAAATGGCATGACAAGCCATTTGTATAACCCTTCATTGGTTTTGAATGTTGTATTCCATTCATCTCCTTCTCTCATGTGAATCTGATGATAACCACTCTTCAAGTCAATCTTCGAAAAAAAAATTGCTCCACTCAAGAAATCCATCAAATCATCCATCCTTCGAAATGGAAATCTGTACCTAATGTTTATCTTGTTGATCTCTCTCGAATCAGTACACATCCTCTAGCCTCTATCTTTCTTTGGACTGAGTATTGTCAGAACAACACACAGAATCAAGCTTTCTCTAACCAAACCTTTGTCCAACAAATCCTGGACTTGTCTTTTGACCTCTTCATTCTCCTGCGGTGTCAATTTGTATGCTTCTTTAGTTGGTAAACTAGCTCCAGGTATGAGGTCAATATGATGACTCACACTTCTGATCGGTGGAAACGAACGAGGTAGTTCATCCACTACTATGTCAGCGAACTCTTCCAGCAGTTCCTGAACCTCTTCTGGTAAATCATCTACCCTTGTGTTGGTTAAAACAGTCTTTGGCTTCCTGACCACAATGAATTGTGGTTCCTCCTTCTTCCTAACCTCTGTAAGAAGTTGCTTCCCACTCATGAGAAGTTCAGTGTTGCTCACCTCCGGTTTTATTTCTTTATCTTTGATTGGCAACAACATGTGAGTTCTCCCATTTTTCTCTAGGGTGTATGTGTTCATTCTCCCGTCATGCATCACATTCTTGTCATATTTCCACGATCTACCTAGCAGTATATGAAAAACATCCATAGGAATAACATCATAGAGTATTTCATCTTTATACCCTCCTATTTTAAACTCAACTAAACATTGCTTAGTGACATTTACCTGATGTCCTTTTTGCAACCACGAAAATCTATATGGGCTTGAATGATCAATCATCTCCAACTCCAGTTTTTCTGCCATCTCTGTAGAAACAAGATTATCTGTGCTACCACTGTCTACAATAACTTTACATTTCCAGTATTTGTCTTTGCACACAGTCCAAAAAAGTCTGTTTCTTTGGATTGAACTCTCCACCTCCTTCTCTGGTGTCAAAAGATCTTTTTGCATCATCAACAATCTTCCACCTTCAGCATCCTCTGCCTCAACATTTCACCTTTGTTCTTAATAAATGTGAGTCTTTCCTTCCTCTTTCTTCTTGTCTGGACATTCATAAGACTTGTGTCCAAATTTTCCACATGTGAAGCATTTTATCACTCCACTTCTTCCTCTTCCTATACCTCTAGTACAAGGAAAAAAGTTGTTATCAGCATAATCTCCTCTCTGATCAACATACTTCCTTCTCTGTCCAACATATTTCCCTTTCTGTGAGCTTCCACCTCTCTCAATCTGAGGTTGAGGTTTCTTCCAGTCTTCCTTAGGCTTTTGACTTCTATCTTGGACAACTAATTTGCTCCTGGCTTGACTTCTGCCTCGGCCTCTTTGACCTTGTTTTCGGCTCAGATTCTCTTCTGCCTTTAGAGCCATTTGATAAGCATCTTCAACCATTTGGATGGTCATCATGCTCATCTCGTCCTGAATTTCATATCTCTGACCATTCATATACCTGGCAACCTTTTCATCATTACTTTCACAATGACCTGCTCTGATGTTTAGCCTGTAGAACTCTTTAGTTTACTCCTTCACTATCATCAGCTTCTGCCTCAAGTTCTACATCCTTCGAAACAAAGTAATCTGATAATTTCTGGGAATGAATTTCGCTTTCATATTTGCAACCATCCTATCCCAACTCTTGATTTTCTGCTTACCTTGGCAGCGTCTGTTAGCTTGCAATTCATCCCACCATAATGTTGCATGTCCTTTAAGTCTCATGACAGTGTGTTTGAACTTCTTGTCTTCTTCGACATCTTCATAGTCAAAATATGTGTCCAGAGCTCTAATCCAGTCTAGAATCTCTTCAACATCCAAGTTTCCCTCATAAACTAGAATGTCCATTTTGGATCTTGCACCCATTCTTGCAACAGCTCTAAGCAAGCATTCATTTGTTGCATCTTTTTCCGTGACTTCTTCTTCTCCATATCTAGCTTCATCTTCTCTTTCGGACTCACTGACATCTCCAATATTATTTGTGTGCCTTTACTTTATTTCCATGTCCACGACTCCGGCGCGTAGGTCATGTATATCTCTTTCCACGGTTGGATTCAACACCTGTCTACCTCTTTCTCTTGACACTTCCCTATCCTCTGGTGGATCGGGTGTTTGTCTGTCCCTTCTCCTCGGCGGCATGACTGAAATTACTTCTCGCTTTTCCTTCCTGAAATATACAAACAAGAATCAAGCTCTGATACCAGTTGACGCAGACATTGACCCTGTCGGCCCTCGGGTCAACAATCCACTACAGGATCTCTCTACTTCCTCTCCTTGAGTCAGATTGACTCTTTGATTCCTCTTCAGGGAATCCAAAAAACAAAAAATGATGCTTCTCCACAGGTCCTTGCGAATTGATCTCACGCGATCAAACACAAAACCTCACTTCTCGCCTCCTTTTGACCAAACGATGTGGTCATGATGTTTCTTACGATCTCGGGACCTCAGAGTTTGTGACTTCATGAATTTTCCTCCCCACTATTCAACTCTTCACCTTTCAAGCCCCGAACTCCCGATGTGCCTAAGTGATTGTCACAACTAACCACTTGCGAGTTCGCGAGTCGAACCTCCCAACGCTTTCTCCCAAAACTCGCGATACCTGAAATTTCGATATGGGCATGCTCCTTTTCTTGTCAGCACCCTTCACATGTGACCACCGGCTAGGCCTAAATCTATCACTTTTTGCTTCTCGTCGCTTCATGAGTTTCGATGTCGAACTCCAGGCTCTTACCTCGTGAATCCCCGAGACACGAGAGGTCAACGGGGTATTGACTTCTTTCAACAGACGACATGCATCCACCCTTCTCTTCCACCGGCCCACCTCACGATTCTATCATGTGTCCCTCGTGCTATCTTCGCACTTTGCGATTTCTCTCCTCAAGCGATGCCTCCTTGGTATCCCCCAACACTCGAAGTGCCAAGATCTCGAACTCGTCAGTAACCTTATCGCAACTCATGACTTCGGGACTTTTGGGAAGGAAGTCGCAACCTTCTATCCTTTGAAATGAAATGCTGAAATGCCGAACCCAGATACACATCACCGATAGCTGGCCCCACACACATGTTTCTTCACCCCCCCGGGACTTCGCCTTTCGCGACTTCGTGAATCTCGCTACAAGGCCTTCGGTTCTCCTGCTCCCGAAACACTGAAATGATCAGACTCTGACACGTTTCCAAGTACTGGCTCCCACTACGAAACTTTCCACCTTGTCGGGGTTTCGGACTTCACAGTTTCGCGAATCCAAATGACGAAGTTTCGGTCTTTCCACCCACGAAACCCCAAAATGGAATTTCGCGAGTATATCCAATGGTCCTTGTTAGCATGAATCTATGGCCCTCTCTCTCTTGAGATTTCGCTTGCAGAAAAATGACCACCATAACCTCCTTGCTCCTCTGTAAGATTTGACTACTTGCGGGATTTCTCAAATTCTCCATGGAGAATTCCGACCGTCCGTTCTCTCTTCTGAGAACTTCTGCAAATTTGATAAAGTGGTTTTCCATGGAACTTAATCACCTATGACACAACCTTGTGACACCTCCTTTCAACACCTCAAGGCATCAACCTTATATGCTTTTCTTCGACAACTGCAAAGACTCTATCCCTCCTGAGCTTTCTCCAACTTCGATTCTTAAAGAAGACTTTTGCACGCACTCCTTGAGGAAAATCCTTCAATTACTTTAAATAATTGAAGTCCTTCGACTCTGCGCACTCCCTGTAGCAGTAGTCCTTCAAAAATCTCTCAGGTTCACAAACTCTGAGACTTTACTCGGCCTACGCACGCCTTGCACGACTCCTGTGCCCAACTTGCACTTCTATGGGAATGAGAACAATTGTTAACCCTCCTGAGCTTTCAGAGATAAAAATCAAAACTCTTTTCAACGCCCTCCTTGCGAACAACTTCACTGCACTCCTGCAGGAAATCTTGCTCAGATAGAGAAACAATTGAAAATCATTCCTTACTTTCTCTCAGACTTCAAACACAAAGCATGAAATCATATACACAACATATAAATAAAATGTATAACAGAAAGTAAACATCCATGAGCATAACATTCAACAATGCATACACAGAGAATATCACAACACCATGAATCTAAATCAAAGCTTTCTGTATTAATCCATAACTTCTGTACATGGAATTCCTCTACACAACTCTTTGCTTCTTCCCTTCTCTATACTCAATCTTCACATACTAATAATACAACTATACAATGAGGGTGTCTATATATCGTTTCCCTCTTGTGCTCTAACTGTCTAATATAAGCATTAAATTCTATCTACTTACATTCATTACACATAAATGCCTCCTATCTACTATGGACAAGAGTGGATCGCTCAAGGTCCTTTTACAATAATACAAGCATGCCTCCACTTAATGACTTCATTAATATTTCAAAACATTTTTCAAAAAATGTGCTTGGTGCTTTTCCAGCTGTCTCTTATCTCCATGTTGGCTCATTGCTAGCTATGCTTGCCTGCCCTTACTGTTGGACACACCTACCACACTTAGAGGGGGGGTGAATGAGTGTGGGGCTCTTTTTCCCAAAACTTCCCTCTTGCACAAAAAGTCATCAATTAACATTCAACATTTATTCATTACCCATTGTTTTCATTTATAACCAGTTAGATGTGAACACATATCAGCAACATATATCAGCAATATATCATCAACAAGTCATCACCACAATGAACAC
>JZKD02S2143117.1:230790-243369 GCA_000966675.3 Picea glauca
AGGTGAAAAATACCAATGGTACCAGTGGAGGAGAGAGGATCAAAGGAAGATATGATGTCACCATTGGGAGGGGCTCCATAGTTGCAAGCTATGGAATGTGACCATTAAGGGGGGACATCTTTGAAAATTGACCAAACAAGTGATAGTTGATCCTAACTAGGTAGAGGTTATCTCAAGTATGGTCTTTCTTGAGATAATGACCTATAAGGGACCCATTGATTTTATAGAGTTTGGAAGAGGGATAGTGCAACCATATGAGATGAGATGGATTGGATGTGTGATGTAAAAGTGAAAGAGAAAGGTATTTATGTATTATGTTTTGTTGGGTCTTAACATTATAAGTAAGAGGTATTGGAAGAGGTGATTTCATAGTTTTTGTCATCTTTATAGAGTTGATAAGTATTGCAATGAGCATCTTATAAAGAACTTCATTTGAGCATCGATATCATGAGAAAATAAAAATGGAGAAAAAGGGGTGTAAGGAAGAAAAGATAAGGAGGAGAGGCAATACTTTCCCCAAGCATTTGAAGGACTAGGAAAAGAGGAAGAGTATGTATGAGAGTATGGAACACTAGGAGAGGAAGAAGACAAGGGGAGAACTAGGTAATATTGGTTGATACCAGGTAAGAAGTGGCTAGAGTTGATAATGTGAAGTCTAAGATAGCCCAAAACAACTCCCAATAGGAACAATGGACATATTATAAAACATTTCATTGTTGTTCATATTATATGTTCAAGAGTAAATTAGAGTAATCAAGGGGATATAAATAGCATTCAACAATCTCTTGAAAAATCCCTATGACAAGGGTGACTCCTAGATGTTTATTAGTGAGAAGATAAGCTTTGTCCTATTGTACAAAGCCCCAATGATAAGGACAAGGGTGATGAGTGATGGAAAATGAAATTATTTTGGTTATAAATTGTCAAGGATTATAGTGGCAAGTTGGTCTTTGATCTAACAATTATGAGTAAAAAGGAGACTTAGAGAGGGGAATAAATTTCATTTGTCATTATGAGTAATGAGGGATCTTTTTCAATAGAGTTTGTAATAGGGACTATTTTATGTTGGAGAGAAGTGTCCAAATATTGGTGTACCCTAGGATCATCAAGGGATTTCTCATCTATGTACAAGAATTTGGATGTGAATTATTATTATAAGAATAAGCATTTTGTAGTAGTGTCCTTTGGAGCCATATAATACTTTCACTAACATGTGGGATGAGAGGAGGGGTCTAGATTATTGGGATTAGCTTCATGCATTGTTTAATAGGAACTAGGATTTGGACTAGGGATAGCAATAAGGCTAGGATTATGGAAATCAATGAAGTGAGGGATCTTTTCTAATTTATTTTTCACAATGAGGATATGGATAAAGACTTTGTATATGGGGGTTCTCTAAAATAGTTATACTTCTTTATAAAAAAAATACAAGTAAACCAAAATTATATTTAAAATATATACAAGTAAACCAAAACACCACATGGAACTTGGCATATATATCAATATCTACATATTCATGAGGATTGTGAACTTTCACTAGTATAAAGGCTACTTTTAAAAACACGTCAAAACCCTTACCTTTTCATTGTTCTTTCGCCAGATCCATTAGCCCATACAACTTGATAAGATTTGTCCATGGGATGCATTTTCATCACCAAGACCTGCATGAATCATAAAAGACAAATTTTTTATATGAGTAAATAATTAATAAGCAAATAAGCATGTGTTTAGTTCTGTAAAATACTCTAGAAAAAAATTAAGTTGTCGCATACCTTAATGAGCTTCTCTTTGTTCTGAGAATAGCTTATTCTCTACTGAATAGGGCCAACCACGTGAAGGTGGAAGATCATATGGCCCCTCCCCCCCCTCACATCGCTCTCAATTCCCCATACCCAACAAATGATTTTCTTTATATAGAAAACATATAGACATTAAAGCATAACTTGGATAGTCATCAAAACATATGAAAATATAAACATCGATAAAGATCCAAAAACAGGTCATGAAATTATACATCTAATTTTTCTTTGATTTATGTTTCTTTACATTCATAAAACTGACAAATGGGATGTCATCATCATCCAAGGACATTGTATTTCGTGTTCCCTATCCTTCTATTGTTTGTGTGCGCTCATGTACCATACTTCTGGTATGTCACTGAGAAGGGTTAGCTGGCATCTGTTTAGGGTCGTGAACTGGAACAACAAAAATGATCATATCCATATGTTGAAATATAATTGAAATAACTAATTCATTGTTTTGATTAACATTACACTATTTCTCTTTACCTGTCTCTGTAGCTAGGACATTTGGTGTGTTAATTTCCTATCCACTTGGTTGCTCTCGCATTTCACCCTACTGAGCTACATGCTCTTCAATTTTGAGAAGATAATATATAGGTATAAGTCACGAAATAAATATCTACAATTACAGTAAATATTTCTAATTCTGAAGCATACATACTGAAGTGGGTACTCTGCTCTACACTATCACTGGACATGTGGACCCTTGTATGACGCGGTGTTTGTTGAATACCGCTTGATTTACTACTGCGGTAGCACTGTTGCTTGAAAAAAAACATAAATACTTAGTTAAGGGTGATATAATAAAATATGAATAGACTTTACAAGCATGCTACTACGATTTACTTATTCATTTGATTTACCTGCATGGCTGGGGAGATAGGAGTCTAGCCCAAGATTTTTCTATATTCAATCACACTTTTAAAAACATGCTTGTAACCAAGCTTCAGGTCCTCCTTGGTGGCAACAGTGTTGACCATATCTAACTACAATGCATAACACCATTAAAAATACCAATAAAAAAAACATATATGTGTTCGCTACTATTAAATAAATATTAACCACAGTCAATCATTTAAATCTTACTATTTGGGCTTTGAGTTTTCTGTAGCCACCTTGGCCTAGTTTATGTTGGCCATGTTTTTCCACTCTGGCCTTTGTTGCTTTGGATGTGTTTGGTAGCCTACATATAGAATTTTTGAAAAACATTAGATATCGGAATTGTTACTTAAACCAAGAAAGAAAAACATAAATGCTCATATTTCACTGATAATATGACATGTGTTGTACCTTGCTTGACCATCTCGTGGTTGTCTTCCTTGTTTTTTAAACAAGTTATCCTTTGCATCCTCTATTAGTGCCTTCCACTCTTTCTCGGGAACCATGGGAGGGTGCTCATGCTTGAGGTCTATTTGCAATGTATCCCTATATTGGGTGTTGGTGTATTTTAAATTCTTGTCGACCAACTTTGTAACCACTTTCTTGTTGAAGGTGTTGTCGAACAAGTTTACCATGTGATCTATTAAATCATCTTTATTTTTGCTATCTTGGCCATTCCACCATGTGCAAATGGTGGAGCCAAAAAACTCCAATGCTTTGTCATGTAAGTTTCTATAGAAAACATTGTTTCCTGCAGTAACGTGTTATCCATTAATCAATTAATGATCTCAACAAATGTCCATTTCAATTTCATGAAAAAAATGAATCAATTAATGGGACAATTACCTGCAATCTTCTAAATCTTTATCGAAACACATGCATCATCCACCAGAAAGCTGACATCTAGTGATCCGATGCTTTTAATTCATTTTGATCCATGCAAAATAGGATCCTATGCACCTACACTATGTTCCTCTCTGGAGTCATCATGTGGAGTCCCAGGATATGACTCATCATGCTCCGGCATGTCATACCGGTCAAAATCGCCCCGCTCATCAATGGATTCTAGGGGAACCTCAGGAGGCTCAAAAATCCTCACTTGCACTTTGCTATGTCGACCTTGTTTTTGCATTGGACCCTCACTGCTACCTATAACAGTTGCAGGATCGACAAGTTCCCCATGCACAGGGTTTAAAAACTCCTACAAATAGAAAAAATTTCTTTATCAGATCATATACAAAATATAAAACTAAAAAATGGATATGAAATTGTCATAGCTAATAAAAATATGTAAAGATGCCACTTACCCCAAAATTAGTTATTGTAGTTTGTAGCTCTACAATTCTTTCCCTATCCTCCTGTGTCAGGGGTCTTTTGCTAATCAAACCTAGATATTCCATGTTAGCCTTCTTCAAGTCCTTCGTTACAGTTGTCATTGGGTTTTTCGAATAATATATTTCGTCCTTATCAATATCCTCCGTGGGAGCCTAGACATATGTTGACACAATAAATCAATCAACAAAAGTTATGAAATTCACCTCTAACATTAAAAAAATGAAATATTGCAGTAATATGAGAAAAACAATAACAAAATTTTAGAAATTTAGTTGTTGTAGTCATAAGTTGTTAATGTATTTAACATTTACCTAGTGAGGCACTGTGGGTGCCTTTCCACAGTCACCCTGGAGAGATGTACTGGGTGAAACTCGGACATGGTCACCATGGACAGAAGTTGACACAATAAATCAATCAACAAAAGTTATGAAATTCACCTGTAACATTTAAAAAATGAAATATTGGAGTAATATAAAAAAAAAATTAATGAAATTCATAAATTTAGTTGTTGTAGTCATAAGTTGTTACTGTATTTAACATTTACCTACTGAGGCATAGTGGGTGCCTTTCCACGGTCACCCTGGAGAGATTTAGCGGGTGATTTTCTACCATGGTCACCTTGGACAGATGTTGGCACAATAAATCAATCAATAAAAGTTATGAAATTCAACTGTAACATTAAGAGAATGAAATATTGCAGTAATAACCAAAAAAAAAATGAAATTTATGAAATTTAGTTGTTGTAGTAATAAGTTTTTAGTGTATTTAACATTTACCTGCTGAGGTGAAGTGGGTGCCTTTCCACGGTCATCCTGGAGAGATGTAGCGGGTGATTTTCTACCACAGTCACCCTGGACAGATGTTGGCACAATAAATCAATCAATAAAAGTTATGAAATTCACTTGTAACAATAAGAAAATGAAATATTGCAGTAATAACAGAAAAAAATAATGAAATTTCTGAAATTTAGTTGTTGTAGTCATAATTTTTTAGTGTATTTAACATTTACCTGCTGAGGTGAAGTGGGTGCCTTTCCACGATCACCCTCTCCATCTATTCAATTTAAGTTGTAATCGATCAACAACTCTTCACCTGGAACTATTGTTTTTGTTGCACATACAAATATATGATTTCCTTCGTGTGCCTCAAATATGCAATTCGGTTTCTTAGTTGTTGCCACTAGTCATGTACTATTTATAAATCCCACAATGTTTCTAGTAGATTTTGGCCTTCCATCAATATACATAGTTGCCCCTTTATTTTGATTGTTATCTATTAGTTGTATATAATTTGCGGCAACTCCGTATCTCCTCATACTTTGCGTATATCAGACCAACATCAACCAATGATTGTATTTGAATAATGGTATGAAATAATCCATCAATTTAGTTACAGTGGCATAGCCGACCTTTATGCCATCCATGGAAAATAACCCCAATCCATGTAAGGACGAAGGAGCAATGCGATACATCCTCCCACCGATGAATAAATCTGTGTCCACTTCAGGTAGTTCCTTAGGTGCCCATCGTTGCACTAGATGTTTATACCTCAAGGGAAACTCAATGTCACCTATGCTGTCAACATCATAATTACACGACCCTCTGTTGGAAATAAAAAATTGCATGTGGGTACGAAATCTTTTCCTTAGCTTTTCCAACCTAGTTGATCTAGAACCGGTAGATCTAGTACAACACGTCTCACTTTCAACCTCTCTTACTATATCTTGATCATCACTTGAGGAAGATAGATCCGACAGATACCTATTTGGTGGTACCTACACTCGTTAAAACAAGAATATAAGTTGTCATGTCAATATACGTTTTTGGTACCAACACAGTTTCATATAGTTGCATTTAGTTGCATAAAGTTGAAATTGCCACACCTATTCGTCATATAGTTGCATAAAGTTGAAATTTCCACACCTAGTTGCATAAGTTGCATATAGTTGGATAAGTTGCAATAAAGTTGCGTAAAGTTGCATAAGTTCCATAAAGTTTCTTAAGTTGCATAAGTTGCATGTTTCATAGTTGCATATAGTTGCATAGTTGCATATAGTTGCATATTTTAATATAGTTGCATACGAAATTGTTGCAATATAGCCGCATATAGTTGCATTATAGTTGCATAAGTTGCAATATAGTTACATAAGTTGCATATAGTTGCATAAGTTGCAATATAGTACCAACACAGTTGCATATAGTTGCATTTAGTTGCATAAAGTTGAAATTGCCACACCTATGTATCATATAGTTGCATATAGTTGCATAAGTTGCATATAGTTGCATATAGTTACATAGTTGCATAAGTTGCATTCTTGCATAAGTTGTGTAAAGTTGCATAAAGTTGTGTAAATTTGCATAAGTTCCATAAAGTTGCATAAGTTGCATAAGTTGCATGTTGCATAGTTGCATATAGTTGATCTAGAACCGGTAGATCTAGTACAACATGTCTCACTTTCAACCTCTCTTACTATATCTTGATCATCACTTGAGGAAGATAGATCCAACAGATACCTATTTGGTGGTACCTACACTTGTTAAAACAAGAAGATAAGTTATCGTGCCAATATACGTTTTTGGTACCAACACAGTTGCATATAGTTGCATTTAGTTGCATAAAGTTGAAATTGCCACACCTATCGGTCATATAGTTGCATAAAGTTTAAATTGCCACACCTAGTTGCATATAGTTGCAATATAGTTGCATAAGTTGCATATAGTTGCATAAGCTGCAATATAGTTGCATAAGTTGCATATAGTTGCATAAGATGCAATATAGTTGCATAAGTTGCAATAAAGTTGTGTAAAGTTGCATAAGTTGCAATATAGTTGCATAAGTTGCATAGTTGCATATAGTTGCATACGAAATTGTTGCAATATATTTGCATATAGTTGCAATATAGTTGCGTATAGTTGCATAAGTTACATATAGTTGCATATAGTTGCATAAGTTGCAATATGTACCAACATAGTTGCATAGTTGCATAAGTTGCATTATTTCATAAGTTGTGTAACGTTGCATAAAGTTGCGTAAAGTTGCATAAATTCCATAAAGTTGATGAAGTTGCATAAGTTGCATTTTGCATAGTTGCATAGTTGCATATATTTGCATACGAAATTGTTTCAATATAGTTGCATAAGTTGCAATATAGTTGCATTTGACCACTCACCAATATTTGAGAATATAGTTGCAATATAGTTGCATTGTAGTTGCATGTAGTTGCATAAGTTGCAATATAGTTGCATAAGTTGCATATAGTTGCATAAGTTGCAATATAGTACCAACACATTTGCATATAGTTGCATTTAGTTGCATAAAGTTGAAATTGCCACACATATACGTCATATAGTTGCATATAGTTGCATAGTTGCATAAGTTGCATATAGTTGCATAGTTGCATAAGTTGCATTATTGCATAAGTTGCGTAAAGTTGCATATAGTTGCATAGTTGCATAAGTTGCGTAAAGTTGGATAAAGTTGCGTAAAGTTGCATAAGTTCCATAAAGTTGCTTAAGTCGCATAAGTTGCATGTTGCATAGTTGCATATAGTTGATCTAAAACTGGTAGATCTAGTACAACACATCTCACTTTCAACCTCTCTTACTATATCTTGATCATCACTTAAGGAAGATAGATCCGACAGATACCTATTTGGTTGTACCTACACTCATTAAAATAAGAAGATAAGTTATCGTGTCAATATACGTTTTTGGTACCAACACAGTTGCATATAGTTGCATTTAGTTGCATAAAGTTGAAATTGCCACACCTATCTGTCATATAGTTCCATAAAGTTTAAATTGCCATACCTAGTTGCATAAGTTGCATATAGTTGCATAAGTTGCAATATAGTTGCATAAATTGCAATAAAGTTGCATAAAGTTGCATAAGTTGCAATATAGTTTCATAAGTTGCATAAGTTGCATAGTTGCATATAGTTGCATATTTGCATATAGTTGCATATGAAATTGTTGCAATATAGTTGCATATAGTTGCAATATAGTTGCATAAGTTGCATAACTTGCAATATAGTTGCATAAGTTGCAATATAGTACCAACATAGTTGCATAGTTACATAAGTTGCATAAAGTTGCATAAGTTCCATAAAGTTGATGAAGTTGCATAAGTTGCATGTTGCATAGTTGCATAGTTGCATATAGTTGCATATGGAATTGTTGCAATATAGTTGCATAAGTTGCATAAGTTGCATTTAGTTTCAATATAGTTGCAATATAGTTGCATTTGACCAATCACCAATATTTGAGAATATAGTTGCAATACAGTTGCATAAGTTGCAATATAGTTGCAATATAGTACCAACATAGTTGCATATAGTTGCATTTAGTTGCATAAATTTGAAATTTCCACACCTATCCATCATATAGTTGCAATATAGTTGCATTATAATTGCATTATAGTTGCATAAGTTGCATATAGTTGCAATATAGTTGCATAAGTTGCATATAGTTGCATAAGTTGAAATATAGTGCCAACACAGTTGCATATAATTTCATTTAGTTGCATAAAGTTGAAATTGCCACACCTATCCATCATATAGTTGCATATAGTTTCATAGTTGCATATAGTTGCATATAGTTGCGTAAATTTGCGTAAAGTTGCATAAGTTCCATAAAGTTTCTTGAGTTTCATAAGTTGCATATTGCATAGTTGCATATAGTTGATCTAGAACCAGTAGATCTAGTACAACACGTCTCACTTTCAACCTCTCTTACTATATCTTGATCATCACTCGAGGAAGATAGATCTAACAGATACCTATTTGGTGGTACCTACACTCGTTAAAACAAGAAAATAATTTATCGTGCCAATATACATTTTTGGTACCAACACAGTTGCATATAGTTGCATTTAGTTGTATAAAGTTGAAATTGCCACACCTATCAGTCATATCGTTGCATAAAGTTTAAATTGCCACACCTAGTTGTATATAGTTGGAATATAGTTGCATAAGTTGCAATATAGTTGCATAAGTTGCATATAGTTGCATAAGTTGCAATATAGTTGCATAAGTTGCAATAAAGTTGCGTAAAGTTCCATAGTTGCATAAGTTGCATAGTTGCATATAGTTGCATACGAAATTGTTGCAATATAGTTGCATATAGTTGCAATATAGTACCAACATAGTTGCATAGTTGCATAAGTTGCATTGTTGCATAAGTTGCGTAAAGTTGCCTGAAGTTGCGTAAAGTTGCATAAGTTCCATAAAGTTGATGAAGTTGCATAAGTTGCATGTTGCATGTTGCATAGTTGCATATAGTTGCATATAGAATTGTTGCAATATAGTTGCATAAGTTGCAATATAGTTGCATTTGACCACTCACCAATATTTGAGAATATAGTTGCATAAGTTGCAATATAGTTGCAATATAGTACCAACATGGTTGCATATAGTTGCATTTAGTTGCATTTAGTTGCATAAAGTTGAAATTGCCACACCTATCCGTCATATAGATGCAATATAGTTGCATTATAGTTGCAATATAGTTGCATTATAGTTGCATAAGTTGCATATAGTTGCATTTAGTTGCATAAAGTTGAAATTGCCACACCTATCTGTCATATAGTTGCATAAATTGCATAAAGTTGCGTAAAGTTGCATAAGTTCCATAAAGTTGCTTAAGTTGCATGTTGCATAGTTGCATATAGTTGATCTGGAACCGGTAGATCTAGTAAAACACATCTCACTTTCAACTTCTCTTACTATATCTTGATCATCACTCTAGGAAGATAGATCTAATAGATACCTATTTGGTGGCACCTACACTCGTTAAAACAAGAAGATAATTTATCATGCCAATATACATTTTTGGTACCAACACAGTTGCATATAGTTGCATTTAGTTGCATAAAGTTGAAATTGCCACACCTATCCGTCATATAGTTGCATAAAGTTTAAATTGCCACACCTAGTTGCATATAGTTGCAATATAGTTGCATAAGTTGCATAAGTTGCATATAGTTGCATAAGTTACAATATAGTTTCATAAGTTGCATATAGTTTCATATAGTTGTATAAGTTGCAATATAGTGGCATAAGTTGCAATAAAGTTGCGTAAAGTTGCATAAGTTGCAATATAGTTGCATAAGTTGCATAAGTTGCATAGTTCCATATAGTTGCATATTTGCATATAGTTGCATACGAAATTGTTGCAATATAGTTGCATATAGTTGCATAAGTTGCATAAGTTGCAATATAGTACCAACATAGTTGTGTAAGTTGCATTGTTGCATAAGTTGTGTAAAGTTGCATAAGTTCCATAAAGTTGATGAAGTTGGATAAGTTGCATGTTGCATAGTTGCATATAGTTGCATACGGAATTGTTGCAATATAGTTGCATAAGTTGCATTATAGTTGCATAAGTTGCAATATAGTTTCTTATAGTTGCAATATAGTTGCATTTGACCACTCACCAATATTTGAGAATATAGTTGCAATATAGTTTCAATATAGTACCAACATAGTTGCATATAGTTGCATTTGGTTGCATAAAGTTGAAATTACCACATCTATCCATCATATAGTTGCAATGTAGTTGCATTATAGTTCCATTATAGTTGCAATATAGTTGCATTATAGTTGCATATAGTTGCATATAGTTGCAATATAGTTGCATAAGTTGCATTGTTGCATAAGTTGTGTATAGTTGCATAAAGTTGCATAAGTTCCATAAAGTTGCTTAAGTTGCATAAGTTGCATGTTGCATAGTTGCATATAGTTGATCTAGAACTGGTAGATCTAGTACAACACGTCTCACTTTTAACCTCTCTTACTATATCTTGATCATCACTAGAGGAAGATAGATCCGACAGATACCTATTTGGTGGTACCTACACTCGTTAAAACAAGAAGATAACTTATCGTGCCAATATACATTTTTGGTACCAACACAGTTGTATATAGTTGCATTTAGTTGCATAAAGTTGAAATTGGCACACATATCCATCATATAGTTGCATAAAGTTTAAATTGCCACACCTAGTTGCATATGGTTGCAATATAGTTGCATAAGTTGCAATATAGTTGCAATAAAGTTGTGTAAAGTTGCATAAGTTGCAATATAGTTGCATAAGTTGCATAGTTGCATATAGTTGCATATTTGCATATAGTTGCATATGAAATTGTTGCAATATAGTTGCATATAGTTGCATAAGTTGCATATAGTTGCATAAGTTGCAATATAGTACCAACATAGTTGCATAGTTGCATAAGTTGTGTAAAGTTGCATAAAGTTGCGTAAAGTTGTATAAGTTCCATAAAGTTGATGAAGTTGCATAAGTTTCATGTTGCATAGTTGCGTAGTTGCATATAGTTACATACGGAATTGTTGCAATATAGTTGCATAATTTGCAATATAGTTTCATATAGTTGCAATATAGTTACATTTGACCACTCACCAATATTTGAGAATATAGTTGCAATATAGTTGCAATATAGTACCAATATAGTTGCATATATTTGCATTTAGTTGCACAAAGTTGAAATTGCCACACCTATCTGTCATATAGTTGCAATATAGTTGCATTATAGTTGCATTATAGTTGCATAAGTTGCATATAGTAGCATAAGTTGCAATATAGTTGCATATAGTTTCATAAGTTGCAATATAGTACCAACACAGTTCCATATAGTTGCATTTAGTTGCATAAAGTTGCAATTGTCACACCTATCCGTCATATATTTGCATATAGTTGCATAAGTTGCATATAGTTGCGTAAAGTTGCATAAAGTTGCGTAAAGTTGCAAAAGTTTCATAAAGTTGCTTGAGTTGCATAAGTTGCATGTTGCATAGTTGTGTTGGATTACTGAGAGGGGGGATGAATCAGTAATAGCGTAATTATAATCCTTTTTCTTCAAATGTTATATCAATGTAGAATTATTATCCAATAATGAGCAGTAAGAAATAAACAATCACACACATACACAGTACACTAGTGTTTTACGTGGAAACCCAAATTGGGAGAAAACCATGGAATGCTTTTTCTTATATGTCTTGAAGACTTACATTCATTGGAAGCACCAACTTCCTTTGTTTTCCAGCTACAACTAGAAGGAGGGTCCAACCCCCTAGTTTCTTAGGCTACAACTTGAGAGAAGCTCCAACTCCCCAATTCTTTGGCTACAACCAGAAGGAAGCTACAACCCCCAATGTTCTCCGGCTACAACCACCTGTCCTTGCCCCGTCCTACCAGCCTGAAGTAGAAGTAGAATGATGGAACCACTGTCAAACTATCACTGTGAGATATACTGTTGTAAACTTGTACCAATAAACTTTAACCATGCATCAACCATGCATCAACCTGTACCTCAAACTATAATCAACCTGTACCATAAACAAGTGCATCAACCATGCACCAACCTGTAATCAACCTATACCATAAACAAGTGCATCCAACCATGTACCAAGTATGTACAAATCATGTGTCAATTACTCATCAACTATGACTCATCAATATGTACCAACATCATCAACTATACACCTCATGTATGTGCCAACTCAACAACTACTTGTCTCAACCATGTACTCAACATGTACCTCAACCA